>WSYH01001650.1:2374-64636 GCA_036426205.1 Ascaphus truei
TGGCCAGGTGTAACTCCCTGCCTTGGAGTGGCACTCCCACCGAGGTCGGGGGAATCCCCACGCCTGGCCAGGTGTAACTCCCTGCCTTGGAGTGGCACCCCCACCGAGGTCGGGGGATTCCCCACGCCTGGCCAGGTGTAACTCCCTGCCTTGGAGTGGAACGCCCACCGAGGTCGGGGGAATCCCCACGCCGGCCAGGTGTACTCCTCCCTTGGAGTGGCACCCCCACCGAGGTCGGGAGAATCCCCACGCCTGGCCAGGTGTAACTCCCTGCCTTGGAGTGGCACTCCCACCGAGGTCGGGGGAATCCCCACGACTGGCCAGGTGTAACTCCCTGCCTTGGAGTGGCACCCCCACCGAGGTCGGGGGAATCCCCACGCCTGGCCAGGTGTAACTCCCTGCCTTGGAGTGGGATCAGGGGAATCCCCACACCTGGCCAGGTGACGGTGCTCCTGGTAATCTGAGCTGAATTCCGCACAGGAGAATGAAAGTGGAGGGTGGAAGGTTGGTCCTGAGTGACCTTACGGCAAGTTGGCATTTCTGTGGATCTGAGGCATTAAGAATACACACTCACGCCCGGCTGCTGCTGCTGCAGCTGATGTGCTGGTAGGAGAGGAAAGAGCATTGGATAAGGATACGTGACTAGGACTAGAAATATTGGTTACATCCTGGTTCTGGCTGGTGGTAGAGGACTGGCGCCTCAGTGCCCCCTGAAAGGAAGCGCCGCTCTTGAATGTATTCACTACTTCAATCTGCAACGGAGGAAAGAATGAGACAGGTTTGTTCAGGGAAAAGACTCAACACAACGAGTGGCAACAAAACCAAACCAACAAGGACGCACAGACACACAGACGCACAAAAAGACAAAACGGCAATGTGACAATTACACAACACAAACATTTCTTGCAATGGACATGTGTCCCATTGCTGCCCGAGGCAGCCGTGACACATTGCTTCACCAGCCACGTGGCCCAACGCAGTTGGTGAAAAGAAAAAAAATACATAAGGGGGAAAGTAATATATTATTTCCAGCACAATATCTGACAGTTATTATATTTTCTAAGGAAACGCGTTGGAATACTAGTGACGGTGTTGCTCTTGAATAGATCCGATTGTTTGATTTTAGGTTGAGTTACTGTTACCCCCTCGCATGATCTTGCTTATGGCTTATGAGTAGGACTCCAGGGGCGGCCAATTCCAGTCCTCAAGGGCTACAACAGGTCAAGTTTTAAGGATATCCCTGCATCAGCACAGGGGGCTCAATCAGTATCTCAGTCGTTGACTGAGCCACTGATAGAGCCAGCTGTGCTGAAGCAGGGATATCCTGAAAATCAGACCTGTTGGTGGCCCTTGAGGACTGGAGTTGGCCACTCCTTGACTTATTCACTTCTTTTTTTTTTAACTCGTGAACCATACAAGTATTTCCGAGTTTCCTTTATCAGTTTACGCATCTTAGTGCAATGTACTTGTGGTTCTAGACTCCCTGACTTTCAATGCTTATTATAATTCATACGGTGTCTTACAGAGGTATTGTGGTGGAGGGCAGTGGGGATTGAGGAAGTAGTCAGCAATAACCAAATGGGAAGGGCAAAGGATTATCAGGAAATAACAGTCTCATTAGTTCTTGGGGCAGAAGAAAGGAGGCGATAATGTGTATTCCGTGTATAAATAAGCAGCGATCTGTAAGAGTTTCCCAATTCTTAGTCAAAATTGACAGTGTAATTTTGCAGCCGATGAGAAAATTGTGTTTTTCCATTGAGAATTACATATTAATAGTGTTATCCATGCGCCAGAGTTTCTCATTGTTCTTGGATTGATGGAGTTCACGGCCAGACACCAAAATTAAGGAACATGGTAAATAGTTTGCAAAAGTTTTGCTTTTCTACAGCGTTAGGTCATTCTCCGCGTGTGTGTGTGTGTGCGTGTGTGCGTATGTGTGTGTGTGTGCGTCTATCATCTCTCTGCAGATCTGTGTTCAGGAAAAATGTGCCTAATAAGACTGAGAGGACTGTGGAGACGGTCACCGGAAAGTTTCTCCAAAGTTGCGAGGATTTATTTCCCCTCGTCGTACCTGTGTCTGGATTCTGTTGAGTCCTCGGAACCAGAGAATCTGTCCACGCCGCAGTTCCCTTTCTGCGTGGTCTATTTCTTCCGTGTCCTCATTCATCTCTTCCTCTGTGTTCTCCTCCTTCCGAGTGAGCTGACCAGCTGACCTTAGGAATTTCAACCTGCTAGTTGGCACGCTGGCGATCACCTATAAAAGGCCGTCCGCAAAACACAAACCGGTTGTACTTACTTAATCATCGGAGATGTGGGGGGGATTGTGTACAGTACTATGTTTCCACGGGCCAAATGCCTTGACCTTTAAACCTACTGTATGTCAAAATTCCATTCTAGAAGATGAGAAGAATCTACATATTATAAACATGTATACATGCAGCTTATAGGTGATCATTCTTAATAAAAAAAGAAGAGGACAGACCTATCTCAGATGCTGCTATATCTGGTTTATGTACAATTGTAAGACAACATTCTTCCCCTGATCTTGGCCACCATGCTGGTAGGATGAATAAATATCCTCCCAACAATAAAAAGGACAGATATATCACAGAATAGGCTTCAGACAGTGATGATTGTCCTCTCGCCGGCTTCCACTAATGTGACTGACACAGCGGAGAAATCCCAGGCCCCGGGGAACATTGGATCAGCCTGACCAGCCAGGACTAACACCCTGCTATCATAGCCAGTAGCGAGCGGCCACCACATTCAATTGCCTTGATTTCCAAATATACTTATTCATGCCAATGTGGAGACTACATGGCCTGTTGTGTAACTTGCCTCCTGGCAGTTCTACTACCGGGAAACGTTGCTTCTGTTCTGGGAAGTGGATCACCCATTGCACTTAACGTTTAGCTCAACAATATGGACAAACTAGTTTATTAATGGGATGTTGCCACCATATCTGCTTCCAGCTGTGGGACTTTCAGATTGGATTTTATTACCTGGCGGTGTCGTAGCTAACGATACATTTCCAATGAGTACAGTGACAGTGCACTGCGGGGGGTCAGTGGACACGGTGTCTACTCTGGAGGGCTGAAGGAGCGGCTCAGTGAGTAAAGACACTGAGTCTGTAAACCATAACCCTGAATATGAAGCAGGGGAACAGGGTTCAATTCCTGGTGTCAGATGCTTGTGACCTTGGGCAAGTCACTTTATCTCCCTGTGCCTCAGGCACCAAAATATAGATTGTAAGCTCCTCTGGGCAGGGACGTTGTCTGTAACATCCCTATGTGCTGCGTACCGCGCGCTGTACTGTAATTGCGACGCGCTTTGTGTCCCGTTGGGAGAAAAGCGCTATATGAAATAAAGTACTTATTACTTTAGAGAGAAAATATATTGAACTTTGGAAAGCCAGTGCTTTGGGAAAACCAGACTTCACAAGTATAAAGAGTACTGTTGGCTCTTTATAAATATATATATAGGAGAGTCCTGATTATCCGACCTTCTATTTTATCCGTCACACCCCACCTTCTCGCTTACCGGCGGCAGAAGAAGAGGAGGACTGCAGACCACAGGAGCGGCACCGGAGGAAGACAGCTGGCGGCCGGAGTAGAGGACCGTGTCAGAAGAGGAATGGACTTAAGACAGCGGGCAGCAGCAGGCAGGAGAAGACCATCAGACCCAGTGTGCATAGCAGGGCGGCATAGGAGAACGGCCGGGGAGGAGCGCGCGGTAACACCGGAAGTTGACCGGTATCTGACTTCCGGTATTATGGAGCTGTCCTAACTCCTTTCATCCGCTGACATGGTCCTCTTCTCTGGCCGCCAGCTGTCTTCCTCTGGTGCTGCTCCTGTGGTCTGCAATCCTCATCTTCTTCTGCCGTCAGTGAGCGAGAGTCAGTTATCTGCCATGGTATCAGTACCGTTTAGGTCAGATAACCGAGACTCTACTGTGTATATGTATATATATATATATGCTAAGAGAAAGAACGGACCCCGCATCCACAAGACAAATAGAGGTAACTAAATACCGACTGCAATGAATACTTAATAGTAAGTCAGTGGTGCTACAAGGGCCAAATAATATGTAAAGAGAGAAGAAAGGAGCCCAAAATAATAGCACTCTAGTATACCAATTGAATATACAAATACACAATTTATTTATTTAACTATCACAGAACAAAAAATATAAAAGAAAGCATAGAATATTTAAAATCAGGCATAGATCCCCTGTACGTAAAACATAGCAATCATCCTCTAACATGCAAATCTGAATTGACACAACGTCTCAGATGAAGGAGTGTGTACCCTTGAGTGTATCAAACAAAGGGAGGCTTAGTACTGCAGATAAGGGCTGAGATATGGAGGAAATAGCTCTAACCAAGTAATCAAATCATAACATCAAATGCTCAATCTAAGGGAGTCATATACAGTAATCCCTAGAAGGTAAAACACAGCTGTGCAATAATCAGAGCAATGGGTGAGAAACTTGGAAAGGCGCACTGCAAAAACTATATACCCTAAATCACATATCACCTAAGCATCAAAAACACGCAGTGTCAGAGGAAGCAAGGAGCAATGGCTCAAAACATAATTACGTGACCCTAAGAGGGGACAGACCAGGGGATCCTGTCTACAGCACCCACTCCTACGCGTTTCAGTGAAATGCCTTCAACTGGGAGCTGTGCCTTCAACTGGGATGACTCCCGTGAATTGTGTAGTGGGTGGTCTGATTTGATTACTTGGTTAGAGCTATTTCCTCCATATCTCAGCCCTTATCTGCAGTACTAAGCCTCCCTTTGTTTGATACACTCAAGGTACACACTCCTTCATCTGATACGTTGTGTCCATTCAGATTTGCATGTTAGAGGATGATTGCTATGTTTTACGTACATGGGATCTATGCCTGAATTTAAATATTCTATGCTTTCTTTTATATTTTTTGTTCTGTGATAGTTAAATAAATAAATTGTGTATTTGTATATTCAATTGGTATACTAGAGTGCTATTATTTTGGGCTCCTTTCTTCTCTCCATACATACATACATATACATACATACATATACATACATATACATATACATACATATACATATACATACATACATATACATACATATACATACATATACATATATACATACATATACATATATACATACATACATACATACACACACACACACACACACACACACACACACACACACACACACACACACACACACATACATACATACATACATAATCTACATGTTGTAAACTCTCTCTCTCCACCCCCCTTCTTTCTCTCTAAGAATTCCTGATAAGAAGCAAGGAGATTGCCATCAATAGAACTACAGCTGGTATCTCCCATGCACATCTTTTCCACTCTCTTCTCAGGAATACTGTTTTTCTCATTTATTTCCTTCTCATCCCCCAAGTCTTAAACACAGTTGCAGATAGGGATTTCCTATCAGTATGAGTAATGACACCTACCTGACCCCAAACCAGTTCCCCAAGGCCTATGAATATACACCACATCCACTGGTCAAGTTGTAGGGGAGAACAGCTAAATGGCTTTCCTCCGAACTGCACAATCACTATCTGTAGAGGAGAAAAGGCAGGAGATAAATCATTTCAAGAACCTTTCTTAAGAACAAACACAATTTACTACGTAAACTAAGAAGAGACCACTTGGAAATGCATTCACACTGTTGGAGCAATTTGAAGCTATGGCTCTGAATGCCGATAACGCTCTCTGGAGCTCGGTTGGCATGGAATGGATGTCCTCTTCATGAATCGAAATGTCTTTGTCACTGTGAACAAACAGAAATCGGGTGGCATTGAGACGCTTGTTCTTTCCGGTCGGGTGTTACCTGGATAACGAATGTGCCCAGCACAATGGTGCAGAAAATCGGGTTTCGGAATATGCCATCAAACACATTGCGCTCGCCGTGAATCTTGCGGGCGTTGATCTCATTGAAGAGCTGCATCATGACGAAAGTGTTGAAGATGATGGTATAGTGCTCAGAAGGAGGGGAATGAAGGGGTGCATTTCTTCCACTGTCAATCTTAAACATCTTTTCCCCTGAAAACAGTTAACCACGAACAGAGTTAAGTTGGGGGAGGAAGGGTTTGTCCAGTAAAAAATGTTTTTTTTCAATCGAATTTGTTTTAAATTCAGTTATACAGATGCAGCGGCCGTTATTCAAACAATTCACGGCGCCGATTTCGTGTGCGCTGCTGTTCCCCACGCAGCATGAACGCGGCCAATCGCCCCAGGCTCCCGCGTTTATCGCGATTGCTTTGTTGAATTTCATGGATTCTGTTTCTCGGTGTGCAATGAAATGAATGAATTACAATGAGTACAGCATTGTGCTACTGGGCCAATTTCAGGTGTTTAAAAAACGGAACTCTAAAATGCCATTTTCTGCACTCGCCGCACTCGCGTCTTAAGGCGGGAAGGTTGGAAGACATCCCGCGTCATGACATCGGTATTCCGATGAACACAACGCGTGAAGTGTTTGAATAACGGCCGCTGCAGCTGTAAGTATCATTTTTAAATAAATCAGTTCTGTAGTATTAGATAATACCTACTACATTTAAAAAAAAAATTAACTCTTAATGCCACTTTTAATGAGTTTTAATATACTGAGCATCCTGTGATTTCTATAGCAGGTTTTGGCACAGCTCGCCAGCAGTGCGAGATCTGTGTAACACTTTCCTGTTTGTGATCATTTGTTGCCAATATTCCCAGCAGTTTGAGCTGCAAACTGTAACAATAGATAATGTTACCTTAGTAATATAAGAATACATTGTAGCTGCTGAGTTGCACTGACTGGAGGATTGATTGAAACAGAAAGGCGGCCATTTAATGATCCCTGGGTAGCAGGATCTTTGCTGATCGATCACGAGAGAACCAAATCGATCAACAGTTAGGTAAATAGTTTTCAATAAAGGTAATCAAATGCTGCATATATTAAAACATTTTTTTTCTAAAATGCCACTTGAATTGCCTCCTTAATAGTCTTACCAACAAAGAGCAATGTAAATATAAGTGTGAGCTGGTAGACCGCATGTCCCAGAATATTTTTCGTCATGGTCTGTGAAATGAGTGGCTTGTTCCTTCCATAGGGCTTCCGTAGGAGCAGAGATTCTGTAGGGGGCTCCGTTGCCAGAGCCAGAGAGGCAAACGTATCCATGATAAGGTTAACCCATAGCATCTGTACAGCTTTCAAGGGAGAGTCCTTGTAAAAGAAGAGAGAACATTTACTATGATTAACTTTGTACTGACAAGAAATGCTTGTTCGGATTGTCAATATCACCAACGAATACACATGGACACACCCACACCAATTGTTAGTCAGATAAGGCTTTATTGTACTTAGCTTTGGTTACATGCAGCTTACAGCAGTCAGGATACCACACACAGTTAACCAGGGGAACCCCTTCATCTCCTGAGATGCCTGGTAGTTAGAGTTGTTTATCTGCGATCACGTATTCCCAGGCATAAAAGGCTTCAGCATCAATTCTATCCAGGGTGAAGTCCAATTTCCCTATTCCCAGGACAAAGCTGATATACCCTTATCTCAGGGGGGGGAAAAAGGGGGGGCTAACAACACTTTCACTGGAACTTTAACTATTTGAGTACCAGTAAGCATTCTTACAATAAAAGTAAGCATTTACTAAGAAACTAACGTTAACCCCTTACATGCCTAGGCCATCAGAAACAAGACAAACTCCATTCTCCCTACAGACATGAAAGAAGCAGTCTGGCTCATTAAAAAACATAATTAACTCTAGTTTCAGCTCACTCCACTTTCGCTCCGGGTTAGGACTCCTTGTGCTAACGCACAGGGAAGTCATCACACTCCTTTCTAAGGAGACCATCTCAAGACTAAAATAGGGCATCTTCTTCACAAATATCATCCCATCCCTGAGACACAGCTTTTAATAAAACTAAAATAAGATCTTCTTTAAAGATCAAATATAATATAGATATATATCTATATCTTGCTTGAAGGAGTTGGCTGATTGAAAATCTGGTACAGTATCTGCATGATAAAGAGGGAAGAGCCTTCTAAGATCAAACACCCAACTAATGGTAGTGAGGTGGTTATGGGGTTAACTGAAGGTGATGGACATCTTTAAAAAAGTATTTTTCTGCCCATAAGGCTGCAATCAGAGGTAAGTTCATCTCTATTGCATCCCATAGGAAAAAGGTTAAATTAAAATTGGTCAAAGATTTAACAGACAAAATTATCAAACTTGAGCAACTACATAAAACTAAACCAGCAAAGAAAATCTATAAAGCATTGACCACAGCCAGAACTGAATTAAAACAGGTCCAACTAGAGGACGTAGAAAAAGCCCTCAAATGGACCAACCAACAATATTATGACAAAGGCAACAAGGCCGATAGACTCTTGGCTAGCAAACTGAGAGGGATACAGAAAAGATCTCAAATAATAGCGATCAAAAATAGGTCTGGTGAGATACAATATAACGACAAAAAAATAGCAGAAGAATTCACTACATTTTATACCAAATGATATAACCTAAGAACTCAAAATGGATACTCTGAACCAACAGCATCGGAATCAATAGCAAAGTATCTAGACAGCTGCCACCTACCCACATTAACAGAGGAGGAAAACGCAATACTTAATGCTGAGATATCAAAAGAGGAACTGGCAGAGGCTGTGAGAGAATACACAAAAACACGTCGCTCACCAAACGGACAACAACATAAGCTGCCCAGTGCATGGGGGAGAGGGGGTAGCACAGAACACACAGATAGATAATCACAAGGATCACATGAAGCCCCCAATAGTTGCACTCAAGATAGATGACACTATAGATAGTAGTGTCAACTCATTGGAAGCCAAAAAATAGCAAAATCCCTCAGTGGGGTCAGCCGCAGAAGGTCACACTCAAAAAGAAAAATAATAAAGTTTTATTAAACAATTGAAATTAAAACCCGCCGAAACACAATAAAAATGCATAAATAAAATGCATAGAATAAAATCCCCGTGTGTCAGAGGTGAGAAAATAGGCAGTATATACATATGTTAAAGCCTAAATCGCATAAACAGATTGTACTAGAGCTGTTCGCTAATAAACAGTCTCACACAAGCTATGTGTGGGGCTGTAAGAGCAAAAACCATGCAAAGTGTATGGCAGCAGAATATGGCTAGTCACTACCAATAGACAGTATAAATCATGTAGTAGGTAAGTATACGACCTGATATCATGTGTGGTACATATGCTCGTGAACAGCTACAGCCCTGGGAAGTCACCGGAGCTGATCTCGCCTCCAAACACCAACACGTCACACGTCACGCTTACCCCGACGTACGTTTTGCGCGTCACAGCGTGCTTTCTCAAGGGGGAGGAGTGAATCGGAATAACCAGCATAACCTAATATACCCTCCCAGATGAGAGAGGGGCGGACAAAAATGCTTGACATGATAGTACATAGCAATGGCAAAGTAGGGATACACATTACCCCTAGAATAACTTCGCAAACAAATAAACAAACAAGGGAATCGGGAGGGGGGGTGGAGGGGGGGGGGGGGAAGGGGGGGGGGGGGGGGGTAAAGGAAGGGCAAAAGAGGGAGGAGGATGGACGCAAAATAAAATAAAAGTTGCATAAGGTAATAGTGTCACATGTAATAAATGAATGAGTAAATCAGTAGAGTACACAATAAACCATCCACAGGTGTGCCAAAGGCATACAAGGGCAAAAAATGACAAAAACAGAGAGAAGCCAATAAAATGAAAATGAAAATAGGGGGTCTAGGAATGGACTAATCTGATGGATCCGCCTAGAGAGTTAAAACGGAACCTACTAAGCTGAAATTAAATAGTAGGTCCTATATACCGGTATCCCTCTACCCAAAATCAAAGAAAAGAAGAAAAGATAAATCCTTCATTCAATCCATGCGGTGAAAGTGTGTTTAACTTATAAATCCACCTGCATTCGCATTGTCGTAATTTAGTATCCAAGTTGCCCTTGCGTGGGCCCCAGGGTATATGCGCTATGCCCATGAAACGTAAATTAGAAGCATCTCCCTGGTGTATGTCATTTATATGCCTAGCCACCGGCGTGTCAAGTTTATTCCGAACTGACCCTAGATGCTCCAAAATGCGTTCATTGAAGGCTCTGTGGGTTTCCCCAAAGTATTGTTTCCACAAGAACATTGACTCAAATACACCACCCCAGTAGTGAGACAGTTAATAAAGTCTTTTGTGGTGTAGATGGTATGTGATATGGGGTCGGTGAACGTTTTGCCGACTTTAATTGAAGGACAAGCCTTACAACGTCCACAGGTGTATGTACCACAGGGTTTATTACCAAGCCATGTACGTGTAGGTTTTGTTTGGAAGTGGCTTTTTACTAGACGATCACGAAGATTACGTGCTCTACGGCTAACCATATTCAGTGCTTTCTGTAGTATTTTGGATAGATCATCATCTTGAAGTAAGATATGCCAGTGTTTAGTTAGAATCTGGCGGATGGATTGCCGCTGACTACAAAAGGTGCCAATAAAGCGTGTGTATCCCTACTTTGCCATTGCTATACACTATCATGTCAAGCATTTTTGTCCGGCCCTCCCTCATCTGGGAGGGTATATTAGGTTACGCTGGTTATTCCGATTCACTCTTCCCCCTTGAGAAAACACGCTGTGACGCGCAAAACGTACGTCGGGGTAAGCGTGACGTGATCACGTTGACAATCACGTGTTGGTGTTTGGAGGCGAGATCAGCTCCGGTGACTTCCCAGGGCTGTAGCTGTTCACGAGCATATGTACCACACATGATATCAGGTCGTATACTTACCTATTACATGATTTATACTGTGTCTATTGGTAGTGACAAGCCATATTCTGCTGCCATACACTTTGCATGGTTTTTGCTCTTACAGCCCCACACATAGCTTGTGTGAGACTGTTTATTAGCGAACAGCTCTAGTACAATCTGTTTATGCGATTTAGGCTTTAACATATGTATATACTGCCTATTTTCTCACCTCTGACACACAGGGATTTTATTTTATGCATTTTATTTATGCATTTTTATTGTGTTTCGGTGGGTATTAATTTCAATTGTTTAATAAAACTTTATTATTTTTATTTTTGAGTGTGACCTTTTGCGGCTGACCCCACTGAGGGATTTTGCTATTTTTTGGCTTCCATTGAGTTGACACTACTATCTATAGTGTCATCTATCTTGAGTGCAACTATTGGGGGCTTTATGTGATCCTTGTGATTATCTATCTGTGTGTTAGAGGCTGTAAAAGTGCTGAAGGTGTCTAAGTCCCCTGGCCCTGATGGGTTCACCAATGTTTACTATAAGAGATTCTTACCAATACTATCCACGCATCTACTAAAAAAATTTAACTTTTTCATGGAAGGGAACCCAATCCCAACATCAATGTCCCTAGCCAACTTAGCAATTATACATAAAGATGGAAGAGACCCGATGCAATGTGGAAGCTATCGTCCAATCTCCCTTCTAAACAATGACCTCAAATTATATAGTAAAATTCTAGCAAATAGGCTGAATCCTATACTACCCAGATTAATTAATATAGACCAAGTTGGGATTGTCGCGGGCAGACAAGCCTCAGACAACACCCGCAAAATCATTAAGATAGTTGACCATGTGCATCTCACAGGAACCAAAGCAATACTATTAAGTCTGGATGCAGAGAAGGCGTTCGATAGGATTAATTGGCTATTTTTAGATAACACCTTACAAAAATTTGGCTTCAAGGACACATATCTAGAGGGTGTCCGTAGGCTTTACCAAGACCCATCGGCTATGGTAAAACTCCCAGGGGGCAGTCTACAACGATTCAATATTAAAAACGGCACAAGACAAAGATGCCCCCTATCCCCCCTTCTCTTTGCACTGACTATAGAACCCCTAGCATCCAAAATACGAGAAAATGCTGACATCCAGGGCATAGAAATTGGGAATAAAAAGTATAAAATATCTCTGTTTGCCGATGATATAATCTTGACTTTGTCCAATCCCCAGATTTCCCTTCCCAGCCTTCAAAAGGAATTACTGGACTTCGGTAAAATATCAGGATATAAAATCAACAACAGCCCTCACAATACCCATTGATCCGCTGACCTACTTGCTGGCCAGGCCAATGGAGAACATTGACCGTCCAGTAAGAAAATGAATCTCCATTCTTACGGAGGCTAGGTGCGCAGTGGCTGCCTCGTGGAAGAAAGTATCACCCCCCTCCAAGCAAACAGCGAAAAAATGGATCAATGAAGTAATGCTAATGGAAAAACTGTCAGCCTTCCTGAAAAGAACCACAGCGACTTTTTATAAAGTCTGGGAACCACTGCTGATTCTACCAACAAGGTAACAACCTTAACGCTTAGAAGAGAAGGCGACTCAGGCATGTGAGAGGAAAGATGCGATGCTGGTTCCTGGTGACCGGGATGAGAGGTTGAGTGCCACCCCCCCACCCCCTCTTTCTCCTCTCCTCTTCTTTCTCTCTTCTTCTCGCTTTTCCTTTTCGGTCCACCAAGTGGCTCAGAGGCCTTGTGAGGACCTACTCTATCCTACCTCACTGTTTCCATATAAAAAAACAAAAACCCTGTATTAGGCTAAGGAATATCATTATGTTTGCACTAAAATTATTTGCAGGTCCTAAAATCCACGGGGACATTATTAATTCCCACTTTAATGTCTTTATTTGCAAAATATGTATGATTCCATCAGCAGCCAAAAGGCTCACACTACAGGACCAGGAGAATTGGATTGGAATGAAATAGGATCAGCTGATGTTAGAAAGGTGTTAATCTTTCACAGGAAACATACAAGGAAAACATTCACTTCAGTGAATACATTTTTGTAAGTAAGCAAATTACAACAATAAGGAGGGGAATGATTTGCACACGTGTGACTGCATCTTTTTTGCATTGTATTGAACATATTTTGATTTAGATCAGGGGTGGGATACTTCTGTCCTCAAGGACCACCAACAGGTCAGGGTTTAAGGATATCCCTGCTTCAGCACAGGTGTCTCAATCGGTCCCAGCTTCAGCACAGGGGAAGAAGGAACAAACCTATAGCACAAGGGAAAGAAGAAAAACACCGCTGACGAAGCTTGGCGAAACACGTAGGGTGGAGGACTTTGCCATTGAGTCTGGGATCCAAAATCTGACTCCGTTTTTGCCGAACTCTCGCGAGATGAGATCAGCTTCCACGTGACGCGGAAGTATTCAGAGAGGCCGGCAACCGGGCGCAAGAGGCGCAGGACGCTGAGAAGACCGGAGCAGGATGGATTCCAGATTACAGTGCAACAACTGTGGGATTTGACTCTTTGCGCAATACCTTCTGCTACATTGTGAGTGCGATGTGCATACTTGTTATGCCTTTAAAGTTTATTATCATGCTGTAGGCTACACTAGGGTATTTCTGCCTTGATGTTTCCCCATGTCTCTACCTTTGAAGCCCAGCAGCTACCATATCCAGTTCTCTCTTCCTAATACTGGCCAAAGAACCCCCAGAAGTGACATCTGATCTCTCTTTTGCCTTAACGAAGTATCTTCCTGTACGTGTGGGCTATTTTAGCAGGATTTTCTCCTAACCATTACAGATTCCCCTGTGGTTTTGCTTTTTCTTCTTTCCCTTGCGCTGTAGCTTTGTTCCTTTGGATGTTTGCCTGGTTTCTCTCTGGGTGAGAGATGCCAACCAAGCTGCAGGGAAAGTATAGCTGTTGGTTCGAGTGCAGTGTTATTTGTTTGTTGCACATATCTGTTTCTTCCAACCGACTTCAGCACAGGTGGCTCAATCAGTGCTGAGATGTCCTTAAAACCTGCCCTGTTAGAGCGGTCTTGAGGACTAGAGTTGAGCACCACAGATCTACAGTGATCCATTTGCTTAGTGACCACTAGATTGAGGCGATTGAGAGAGCTGGCTATATCTGGGCACGATCATTCCTGTAGCTAAATCCTGGCCATCCAGGACATGTATTTGGGCACTTAGTAATTATTTGTTTGTGACCATGTATTAGGCAATTGTGGAGTAAACCTGGGATGTTTTCCCCATGCACCTGTGTATCAATGCAATTGATTGCCCAGTTTGCATCTTGGGGAGAGTCAGTAGGAGGAGTTGGGGGGAGTTACATGGTGCACAGATTATAATGGGATGTATCACATTCTGTGTCTCGGTCCCAGCTTGCACCTTGGGGAGGGTCAGTAGGAGGAGTTTGGGGGAGTTACATGGTGCACAGATTATAATGAGATGTATCACATTCTGCGTCTCTGTCCCAGCATGCACCTTGGGGAGGGTCAGTAGGAGGAGTTAGGGAGGAGTTACATGGTGCACAGATTATACTGAGATATATCACATCGTGCCCCAGCTTGCACCTTGGGGAGGGTCAGTAGGAGGAGTTGGGGGGGAGTTACATGGTGCACAGATTATAATGAGATGTATCACATTCTGCGTCTCTGTCCCAGCTTGCACCTTGGGGAGAGTCAGTAGGAGGAGTTGGGGGGAGTTACATGGTGCACAGATTATAATGAGATGTATCACATTCTGCGTCTCTGTCCCAGCATGCACCTTGGGGAGCTGTGCACCATGTAACCGCCCCCCCCCCCAAACCCTCCTATCGACTCCGACAAGGTGATGATGGGCAAGAGACGTAGAATGTCGATACATTCATTATAATCTGTGCCCTATGTAAACTCCCCCAACTCCTACTACTGACTCTCCAAGGTGCATGCTGGGAAAGAGACGTAGAATGTGATACATCATATTATCATCATGGCACAATGTGTAACTTCCCCTAACTCCTCCTACGACTCTCCACCAGGTGCAAGCTGGGGCAGAGACGCAGAATGTGATACATCTCATATCTAATCTGTGCCCCATGTAACTCCCCCACTCCTCCTACTGACTCTCCCCAAGGGCTGCTGCTGGGACAGAGACGCAGGGAATGTGATACACTCATTATAATCTGTGCACCATGTAACTCCCCCCAACTCCTCCTACTGACTCTCCCCAAGGTGCATGCTGGGGCAGAGACGCAGAATGTAAGGCTGCGGCCCCGCTGCCTGTGCGCACGCGACGCGTCCCCCGGTCTGCAGAGAGCAGCAGGGGGAAAGATGGGGGGAAGTGACGGGGGCGCAGCGTGACATCACCCCGAGCAGGTTTGCCCTCATTGGGCTGAACCGCAATGGGGCGTGGCCTACCGCTCCAATCGCGACTCCTGCTCTCAAATTTCTTGAGAGCAGGAGTTTCTCTCGGCGCAGCGCAGCGCCCCTCTCGCCAGAGGGCCCGGACCCATTTTGGAGCGGATCTTGTCCCTGTAGCGTCTGCCACAGCGGGCGCCGCAGTAGCCAGCAGGGACCCGGCCTAACACATCTCGTTATAATCTGTGCACCATGTAACTTCCCCCAACTCCTCCTACTGACTCTCCCCAAGGTGCATGCTGGGACAGAGACGCAGAATGTGATACATCTCATTATAATCTGTGCACCATGTAACTCCCACAACTCCTCCTAGACTCTTCCCAAGGTGCATGCTGGGGCAGAGAAGCAGAGTGGGATACATCTATTATAATCTGTGCACCATGTAACACCCCCAACTCCTCTATGACTCTTCCCAAGGTGCAAGCTGGGGCAGAGACGCAGAATGTGATAACATCTCATTATAATCGTGCACCATGTAACTCCCCCCCAACTCCTCCTACTGACCCTCCCCAAGGTGCAAGCTGGGCAGAGACGCAGAATGTGATACATCTCATTATAATATGTGCACATGTAACTTCCCCTAACTCCTCTACTGACTCTCGCCAAGGGGCAAGCTGGGGTAGAGACGCAGAATGTGATACTCTCATTATAATCGTGCACCATGTAACTCCCCCCACTCCTCCTACTGACTCTCCCCAAGGTGAAAGCTGGGGCAGGAGACGCAGAATGTGATACATCTCAATATAATCTGTGCACCATGTAACTCCCCCAACTCCTCCTATGACTCTCCCCAAGGGCAAGTGGGCAGAGACGCAGAATGTGATACATCTCATTATAATCTGTGACCATGTAACTCCCCCAAACTACTCCACTGCTCTCCCACAGGTGCAAGCTGGGGCAGAGACGCAGAAGTGGATAATTCATGTAAATCTGTGCACCATGAACTTCCCTAACTCCTCCTACTGACTTCCCAAGGTGCAAGCTGGGACAGAGACGCCAGAATTGAACATCTCATTATAATCGTTGCACCAGGTAACTCCCCCCCAACTCCTCCTACTGACCCTCCCCAAGGTGCAAGCTGGGGCACGATGTGATTATCTCAGTATAATCTGTGCACCATGTAAACTCCCCCCCAACCGTCCTCCTACTGACCCCCCCAAGGTGCATGCTGGGACAGAGACGCAGAATGTGATACATCTCATATATACTGTGCCCCATGTAACTCCCCCCACACTCCTCCTACTGACTCTCCCCAAGGTGCATGCTGGGGCAGAGACGCAGAATGTGATCCATCTCATTATAATCTGTGACCATGTAACCCCCCCCCCCCCAACTACCTCCTACTGACTCTCCAGCAAGGTCATGCTGGGGCAGAGACGCAGAATGTGATACATCTCATTTAATCTGTTGCCCTATGTAACTCCCCCAACTCCTCCTACTGACTCTCCCCAAGGTGCATGTGGGACAGAGACGCGAGAATGTGATACATCTCATTATAATCTGTGCACCATGTAACTCCCCCAACTCCTCCTACGGACTCTCTCCCCAAGGTGCAAGCGGGGGCAGAGACGCAGAATGTGATACATCCATTATAATCTGTGCACCATGTAACTCCCCCAACTCCTCCTACTGACTTCCCCAAGTGCAAAGCTGGGGCAGAGACGCAGATGTGAAACATCTCATATATCTGTGCACCATGTACTTCCCCTAACTCCTCCTACTGACCTCCCCAAGGTGCAAGCGGGGACAGAGACCCAGAATGTGATACAATCTCATTATAATCTGTGCCCCATGTAACTCCCCCACCCACCTCCTACTGGACTCGTCCCCAAGGTGCAAGCTGGGGCAAGAGACGCAGAATGTGATACATCTCATTTATAATCTGTGCCCATGTAACTCCCCCACAACTCCTCCTACTGACTCTCCCCAAGGTGCATGCTGGACAGAAGAGAGAATGTGATACATCTCATTATATCTGTGCCCCGTGTAACTCCCCCAACTCCTCCTACTGACTCTTCCCAAGTGCATGCTGGGGCAGAGACGTAGAATGTGATACTATCATATAATCTGTGCCCCTATGTAACTCCCCCAACTCCTCCTACTGACTCTCCCCAGGTGCATGCTGGGGCAGAGACGCAGAATGTAAGGCTGCGGCCCCCGCTGCCTGTGCTGCAGCGGACGCGTCCCCCGGTCTGCAGAGAGCAGCAGGGGAAAGAGGGGGGAAGTGACGGGGCGCAGCTGGGACATCACCCGGCAAGGTTGCCCTCATTGGCTGAACCGCAATGGGGCGTGGCCTACCGCTCCCATCGCGACTCTCTCTCAAATTTCTTGAGAGCAGGAGTTTCTCTCGGCGCGCGCAGCGGCCCCGCTCTACAGCAGGGGCGCCCGGACCCATTTTGGAGGCGATCTTGCCTTGTAGCTCTGCCACAGCGGGCGCCGCAGTAGCAGCAGGGACCCGCGCCTAACACACTCCGTTATAATTTGTGCACCATGTAACTTCCCCCAACTCCTCCACTGACTCTCCCCAAGTGCATGCTGGGACAGAGACGCAGAATGTGATACATCTCATTATAATCTGTGCACCAGTAACTCCACCAAACTCCTCCTACTGACTCTTCCCAAGGTGCAGCTGGGGCAGAGACGCAGACTGGGTACATCTCATTATAATCTGTGCACATGTAACTCTCCCCCAACTCCTACTGACTCTCGCCAAGGTGCAAGCTGGGGCAGAGGACGCAGAATGTAACACATTCATATAATCTGTGCACCATGTAACCCCCCAACTCTCCTACTGACTCTCCCAAGGTGCAAGCTGGGGCCGAGGACGCAGAATGTGATACATCTCATTATAATCTGTTGCACCATGTAACTCCTCCCCAACTCCTCCTACTGACTCTCCCCAAGGTGCAAGCTGGGGCAGAGACGCAGAATGTGACATCTCATTATAATCTGTGCACCATGTAACTCCCCCCAACTCCTCCTACGACTCTCCCCAAGGTGCAAGCTGGGACAGAGACGCAGAATGTGATACATCTCATTATAATCTGTGCACCATGTAACATCCCCCAATCCTCCCTACTGACCTCCCAAGGTGCAAGCTGGGGCAGAGACAGACAGAATGTGATAAATCTATTATAATCGCTGCACCCTGTAACTTCCCCTAACTCTCCTCCTACTGACTCTCAGGGGGGGGGAAGGAGGGGCTCAGTGAGGGAGGAGGGGCTCAGTGAGGGAGGAGGGGCTTTGTGAGGGAGAAGGAGGGGCTCAGTGAGGGAGAAGGAGGGGCTCAGTGAGGGAGGAGGGACTCAGTGAGGGAGAAGGAGGGGCTCAGTGAGGGAGAGGCTCAGTGAGGGAGAAGGAGGGGCTCAGCGAGGGGGAAGGAGGGGCTCAGTGAGGGAGGAGGGGCTTAGTGAGGGAGAAGGAGGGGCTCAGTGAGGGAGGAGGGGCTCAGTGAGGGAGGAGGGGCTCAGTGAGGGAGGAGGGGATCAGTGAGGGAGGAGGGGATCAGTGAGGGAGGAGGGGCTCAGTGATGGAGGAGGGGATCAGTGAGGGAGAAGGAGGGGCTCAGTGAGGGAGGAGGGGATCAGTGATGGAGGAGGGGATCAGTGAGGGAGACCGATGTGATCAGTGAGTAAAGACACTGACTCTGATAACAATGACACTGAGTTTGAAGCGGGGGAGCCTGGTACAATTCCCGGTGTCGTCTCCTTGTGACCTTGAGCAGTCACCTTATCTCCCTGTGCCTCAGGCACCAAAACATAGATTGTAAGCTCTGTGGGGCAGGGACCTGTGTCTGTAACAATCCTGCGTGCTGCGTACCGCGCGCTATACTGTAACTGTGACGCGCTTTGCGTCCCTTTGGGAGAAAATCACTATATGAAATAAAGTTGCTGTTATTAGTACTAATTGTATCACCCCCTGTAGTGTTATATCTAGAAGTAAGTCCGTGATTATACCAGAAATCGCCGGCGGCGGCGCGTACGGCTGAAAACCAAAACGCTGAAATGCGATGAAGCTTTACACACCAGCGCGCCGCGCGGAGCTGCAGGGCGGCCGTCTCCTGAAGACATTTTCTAAATTGTTATTGGTAGGTGACTGGCGCGTGACGTGAGCGGTTCAGCCAATGAGGTTGAACCGCTCACGGCCACGCCTCCTCTCCTGTCTCTCCTGCACAATCAAGATGCCGCTCGGCGGCAGCGCAGGGTGACTTCACCGGACCGCACTTCCGCTCAGCGGCGTCTTGTATAATTAGGCCTAAGGTATTGTGCTGAAACCAAACGTATACACCGCGTGCAGCTTCGCTCCCGATCCTGCCCTTGTGTTCCCGTGGGAAGTGACGGGCGCGTGGAACTTGCCTCCCCCTTCTCATTGCGGATCCTCCGGTTAAACTCTTTCCCTTCGATGCAGAGAAAGTCCTCTCCGGGGTGCAGAATGCCGCACTTAATGGCAATGGCGCGGGCCGTATTAATGTTGTCTCCGGTCACCATGCGCACAGTGATGCCCGCCCGCTGGCACTTCCTTATGGCTTCGGGAACCTGGATATAACACATGAAAGCAGGACGCGCTGTGAGCGACACGGCCTGGGACAGGCACTGTGCGGCTATGTCTGGTATCCGAAAATATTATCTATAAGCATCAGGTAATTCAGCCTCACTTTGTGTACCGGAGATCGGAATGGAACATTTGGCTGCGGCCATCCCGCCGCGACCAGCCAACTCACCGCTAGTGTTTAGCCGCAGGGGGACCCCCGCTGCCGGCCGCTTAAATGAGAAGGTAAGTTTATGGTTAGGAGGTTATTTTTAGGTTTAGTGGTTAGGGTAGGGGGATAACTTTAGGGGTTTAACGGTTAGGGTAGGGGGATAACTTTAGGGGTTTTAGTGGTTAGGGTAGGGGGATAACTTTAGGGGTTTAGCGGTTAGGGTAGGGGGATAACTTTAGGGGTTTAGCAGTTTGGGAAGGGGGATAACATTAGGGGTTTAGCAGTTAGGGTAGGGGGATAACATTAGGGGTTTAGTGGTTAGGGTAGGGGGATAACTTTAGGAGTTTAGCAGTTAGGGTAGGGGGATAACATTAGGGGTTTAGTGGTTAGGGTAGGGGGATAACTTTAGGGGTTTAGCAGTTAGGGTAGGGGGATAACATTAGGGGTTTAGCAGTTAGGGTGGGGGGATAACTTTAGGGGTTTAGCAGTTAGGGTGGGGGGATAACGTTAGGGGTTTAGCAGTTAGGGTGGGGGGATAACATTAGGGGTTTAGCAGTTAGGGTAGGGGGATAACTGAGGGGTTTAGCGGTTAGGGTAGTGGGATAACCGTAAGGGGTTTTAGCAGTAGGTAGGGGGGGAACTTAGGGGTTTTCGGTATCGTGGGTTAATTAGTTGCAGAGTTAGGGTAGGGATACAGTTAGAGTGGTTATTATGCATTAGGGTTAGGGATACTTTAGGGGTTTAGCCGTTGAGGGTAGGGGATAACATTAGGGGTAGCAGAGGAGTGGTAGGGGATATAGTTTAGTATCGGGTAGGGGGGAATAACTTAGGGTTTTAGCAGTAGGGTAGGGGGAATACCTTTAGGGTTTGCAGGTGTTAGCAGTTGGGTAGGGGATAACTTTGGGTGTAGGTTTTATTGGGTAGGGGGATAGGGGGATAACTTAGAGGGTTTAGCGGTGTAGGGTGGGGGATAACGTAGGGGTTTTTTAGCAGTTAGGGTAGGGGGATAACGTAAGGGGTTTAGGGTTTGCAGTTGTTAGGGGTATTTAGGGGTTTAGCGGTTAGGGTAGGGGGATAACTTTAGGGGTTTAGCAGTTAGAGTAAGGTCTTAGGGTAAAGGGTTTTAGGGTAAGGGGGTTAAGGTTTTTAGGGTAAAGTGTAGCGTTATTATTAGGGGTTAACATTAGGGGGTTTTAGGGTGAGGGTTAAGGTTAGTGACTTACCTAAGCAGTGAAGCGGCCGGCGGCGGAGAGTTGCGGCGGCGACGTGAGCAGCAGCCAAACACCGGACAGTCATTTGGTCGCGGCGAAACGGCTGCGACCAAATGTTCTAGACCGCCGGAAATAGGCATATGGAATTCACAGCAAGACATTCATTTCAAGCAGCAGAATAATCCATAACAGGAACAACTGACTAATCAGCCCCCCAACGCGCACGCTATGTTACCACAAACACCAGGAAGCAAGATCCCATTTCTAGTTGTGCTATGGAAATATCGCTTTCATGGTCAATCAAGATATAGCTCTCATTTGGTTAATTTATTAACAGGGCATTACTTCGACTTCACGATCACACATACTGTACCTCTGGTCTCACTGGATCTTGAATGCCAACTACAGAAAGACAGGTGAGATCCATTACGATGTCATTCTCATTGTCCCAATCTGGTTCTGGGCTCATGTCAAAATCCCGAAAAGCGATGCAGATGGTTCTGAGTCCATCACAGGCCATGGGTTCGATCACTTTTTTTACCATCTCATCCCGGTCTTTAGGCTTGAAGATCCGCGGTTCTCCGGCGTCATTCAATATTCTAGAACACCTGCAAATTGTATTGTATTATATTGTATGTCTTTATTTATACAGCGCCAAAAGTACTCAGCGCTTCACAAAGAACACAGTACAGGGAATTATAATAATTATAATAATACAATAAGTGCAGCAAAATCAGACAATAGGAAAGGAAATCCCTGCCCCGGAGAGCTTACAATTGAAGAGGTTTGATGGGAGAGTTACAGAGGCAGCAGGTGAGGGAGTAAGTGCTGTAGGTGGGAGTGCTTGGCCACAATGGGTGGTAGGAGTGACTGAGTGTGGGACAGTAAGCATGAGTGCAGGCTATTGGTATGCTTGATTTGTGGGGCAAGTTTTAAGGTTAATCAAATAACTTAAGGGTTAACACACTTTACAGGGGAAGAGATGGCAGGGAGGCGTGGGTGAAATCAGGTGTGTCTGCAAATGGAATGAGAGGAGCATTACTAAGTCCCAATAAGAAACTAAGATAATGCCCAATAAAAGAAAACAAATAGAAATAATAATAATAATAATGGAAAATCTTACTACCGAGTAGCAAAGGGACTTACTTTTTCAGAACAATCTCAGAAGCTCCTTTGGTATACATCCGGTAGCTGCCATCCTCAAGTTTAACCACCGTGCTCATGGACTTTCTAACAGAATTGAAGGTGTACACTTTATAAAGCTTCTCCTCGGGGATCTGAATCCGCACTACCTGGTAATCCCGCTTTAGGTCCAAGATAAAGCCCAACAAGCCGCACTCTGTTTTGTTTCCAACTTGGCGTGGAAGACCTCCTTCCCGTTCTGGCGGCTGGGGAACAAAGAAGAGAACACGGAAGTCTCATTACAAAGTGCCGGCAAAACTTCTTAACCAACAGCTCTTCCAAGTCTTCACCTGCAGCGGCCGTAAGAAAATCTGTGGTGTATATATTTATACTCACACCTGGTAATTATAAGGAGTTAAGGGAAAGAAATATCGCACAGACACCACAAGGTATTACATCCTCTCTTACACCAGACTCTTACTCCATAAACATGTCAGCAGGCAGCACCGATTGCTGGGGAATGGCCGTAACTAGATGATCCAAATGATGCCATGTTCCCCTTATATATCTCTTTTTCTATAGATGGTTGTTTTTATTATTCCCTATATAACATAAGGCTTTACTTTACCTACTGCACGTCACAATCGACCTCTTTCCTTGATACACCCGTGTGCACGTACTCGCAACTTTACAAAGCCCTCCACACCAGGGCCTCTGAACGCCTTTGAGAATATGGCTCTAGAAGTTTTGAGCTCTACGTATTCACTGCAGAGTCGCCCAGCAGGGGAAGCCCAAAGCGGGCAACGCTCAATCATCCAGCAGTCTGTTGACTAAATGAAAGAGGAAATCCACCCTACTTTTATTCCACATGAGACACTAAAGGCTCCTTCCATTCAGGTCTTGATTGACAGTTACATACTTCACTGGGATGAAAGGGAAAGGCATGTCCATTCAATTCACCCTTCTTCTAAAATGACCTACTAGGAACACGTTTCCACTTTGAAATAAATAGAAAAAAGACACACGGAGAAGAAAAGGCTTAAACTCTTTGGAGTCTATGTATGGTTTTGAGAGTTAAATTGACATTACAAGAGGCATTTTGATTTCAATGTATCAGCTCTGAGTAACCTCGTGTTTGAATGTAGATAAGATACTAGCAATATTGTACAAGACACAATCTCTTTCGCTGGGAAAAGGTTAACATTCAGTTGCACACTCTTGTATTCCATCATTTTTGAATAATTTATTGAAGAAGCTTCCACTCTGATAAGTCATGAATTATACAGGGCCAACCAGAGGTAGGTGGTAAGGCTCAAAGAACAGCAACAAGACCCTTCTACAAGTCACAGATAAAACCTTGCCATTTAAAAATGTCATTTATTTCTTCATTTGTTTTGCTGAGTAAGGGGTTCCTTTTACACACACACACACACACACACACACACACACACACACCACACACCACCACACACACACAACACACACACACACCACCCCACACAACACCCACACACACAACACACAATATTTCTCAAACCTTGTATTGTATGTTGTCTGTAACCGCCCGTGTATCCCTGTTCAGGGGCAATCACATTGGACCTTTGGCCCGTCACTCTTTCCGACTCAGGCCGATAATGGATGCTCCCTGTGCCCCCCTCCCCAGCACACCTTCGCTTGGCCTGCGGGCCACACGACCGCCACACACGTTGCCACTCAGGGCTCAAGGTGAGATGGTGCTCCCTTGGCCCGCCCACCGCCCCGCACACCTGCTCATTGGGTCTGCGGCTGCAACCACACCCGACACCACTGCCACACTCTCACGGCCCTCACTTGAGCTTTGGAACGCCTTCACACCACCTACCCTCATCTCACACTTCCCACTGCCTCACACGCCCGACTTGCCCACCCGACTTGGCCCCACCCGCCTCTCCTCTGCTGGCATGTCCTCACCTCTCCCCCCACCAAACCAACCCCCACCCTCCGTCACACCCTAACCCCCGCGCAGGCCTCACGCTCTCCCCCACACCAACCCCGCCACCCTCCGGGTCCCTTCACTCCCACCCGCGCGCTCCTCGGCGCCTTCCTCAAACCTCTCCCCCCCACCACCCTACCTACCCTCCGGTCACTTCACTCCCACCCGCCTAGGAGCGTGGCGCCGTCACCTCACCTCTCCCCCACCAACCCCCCTCCCTCTTGGTCACTTCACTCCCACCTGCCGCTCCTCGCGAAGAATAACAGGGGATGTGGCTTTGTGTGTGTGGGGGGAGGGGGACACAGTGTGTGTGTGGGGGGGGGGACAGTGTGTTGTGGGGGGGGCGGACAGTGTGTGGTGGGTGGGGCGGGGCCGGGGCGACAGTATGTGTGTGGGGGGGACATGTGTGTGTGTGGGGGGACAGTGTTTGTGTGGGGGGGGCAGTGTGTGGTGGGGGACCCTGTTTGTGTGTGTGTAGAACACTGTAGGGGGGGAGGAACGGAGCTGCGCAGGGGGGGACCACAACCAGAGAGGGGGGAGTGGAGAAACAAACAGGGGGAGTGGGCACTTGTACTCCCGGGCACGCCGGGTCTCCAGCTAGTACTATAATTAATAAATTCATAAATATAATATAATAATATAAATATAAATATTATAAAAAAAAAATATTATAGATAATTAAATTAATAAATAAAATAAAAAAAACAAAAAAAAAAAAACCCTCTCTACCTCTCTCCATCTCTTCTTCCTCTCTCCCCTCTCTCTTCCCTCCCTCTGCTCTCCTCCCCCCCTCTCTCCCCCTCTCTATCCCATCCCCCTCCCTCTCCCTCTCTCCCTCCTCTCCATCCTCTCACCCTCCTTCCTCCTAGGCTCTATCTCGTCTCTCCTCCCTTCTCTTCCCCCTCCCCCCCCTCTCTCTCCTCCCCCTTCTCTCTACCCTCCTCCTCTCCCCCTCCCCCCCCCTCCCTCCTCTCTCTCCTTCCCCTCCTCTCTCTCTCCCCATCTCTTTCCCCCCCTCCCTCCGCTTTCCCACGTCCTCCTCTCTCCCCCTCCCCCTAGGCCCGCTTCTTCTACCCCACTCCCCTCCCCGTGCTCCCCTCCCGCCCTTCCACTCCCCCTCACCTCATTCTCGTCTACCCCCCCTCGCTCATCCTCCATCCCTCATCCAAATCACTCTCTCAAGTTAATCTCCCCTCTCTATCCTCCACCATCTCCCCCCTCCCTCGTCTACCCCATCTATATATGATCTATATCTATATATATATATATAAATAAAAAAAGATGCTTGAAGCAAATGGTGCTGAAAAACATAACCCACTAGATTTACTATAGGACTAGGGTTCTTGCCCAGGGAAAAAAAGTCACAATCAGAAACCAATTAGGCAGATGGTACCAAAGTCACAGGCTGTCTGTATGATGAGGGCAGTTACAGCGGGGAATTCATTACCCATGGGGAATGTGATGGAATACAATAGATCTGTCCAAAAAAGGTTGGGCATCTTTTTAGATGGGAAAGTATACGGGATATACCAATAAGTATACATGGGAAGGATGTTGATCCAGGGAGTATTCCGATTGCCAATTCTTGGAGTCAGGAAGGAATTTATTTTTCCCCTATGAGAGTATCTTGGATGAGATTACACGGGTTGTGTTTGCCTTTCTCTGATCAATAAGTAAGTATAGATATAGGATAAAGTATCTGTCGTCTAAATTGAAGCATAGGTCTGAACTTGATGGACACGTCTTTTTTCAACCTCATCTACAATGGTAACTATATAACTGGTCCATATAGAACTGTACACTTTAAAGGACGTTTCTGATGAGATAGTGACAATATAATGCTTTGATAGAATCATTAAAAGATACAATCGAATGTGTTGATCAACTCTCACCCAACCCCCCGAGCGCTGATTTCCCCAAAGACGCACTAGAATTAGTCTGAACTGGAATAATAAAAATAAAGCAAGCTTGTGTAAGCTCACACTTTTTACATGTTACATGGGGGGTTACCCGAGTCCAAATATAAAAGGGTATAAGTATACGTATATAAGTATATACGTTTACGGTATATTAACATCAATGGTAAAGCCATGGAATGAAGAAAGAACGAGTATCGCTCCAAAATAGTGGTCAAGAGGTGAGTATCATCCAACGTTTCCCAAAGATTGGATGATCAAATACCACACTTGACCACTATTTTGGAGGCTACTCATTTTCCTTCGTTTTATATGGGTTACCTCAGGCCACATTTTTGTATGTGAGTTATTGCTTCCCTTTCTAATTCTGAGCGTTGCAAGTCTTGGTCACATAGTGGTCCTGTGGTGTTTCTTACCAGGACTTTGAGGTTATTGCACCTGTGATGCCAATGGCATGTACACAGCAGATTAAGGTTTTAGTGAAAGTGCGTCGGGGTCGGGAATTCTTTATAATGGACGTTCTGCCAGGTAAGCTTGCACCACTGTCATTCTGTTAGTAGTCAGCGTGCCGGTCTTGTCGGAGCAGATGGGATGGCGTTCCCATTGTCTCGCAGCTCTAAATGCCTACTAAATTGTTTATCTTCATCATTTCTGAAAAACAAAACAATATATCGGTGTAAGAAATGAGAAACTGGAACAGGGTGTTATTCTTCTTACAAATACGCGTTGAAATCTCTTTATTCAACACCTCTTTTGTTTAAAACAATACTTCCTCCCAAACTGGCCTTACTACCTCCTCCACATTACTGTTGAAGTGCGCCATCATTCACCACGTAAGCCCAAGCACGTGCTTAGGGGTCACACTCGACTCCTCTCTCACATTCTCTCTCACATTCAAAAACGTATCTAAACCTTTTGCTTTTTCCTTCCGCAATATTACACAGATATGCCTTTCCTCTGTTGCTCGATTACTAAAACTCGACATCAGGCCCCTCATTCTCCCGTCTTGATTACTGTAACCTCCTGCTGTCCGGCCTCCTGCCTCTCACCTGTCTCCCCTACAATCTATCCTAAACGCTGCCGCGCCAGAATCACTCTACTCTTTCCTAATCTGTCTCAGCGTCTCTCCCTGCTGAAATCCCTCTCTGGCTTCCTATCAAATTCTCGCAGCTCGCATTCAATTCTCCTCCTCACTTTTAAAGCTTACACTCTTCTGCTCCTCCTTACATCTCACCCTAAATTTCTCACTATACCTCCATCCCGACTCTTGCGTTCTGCTCAAGGATGTCTCTTCTGCTCTACCCCCTTTGCATCTAAAGCCCTCTCCCACCTTAAACCTTTCTCACTGACGCCCCGCACCTCTGGAATTGCCCTTCCCCTCAGTTACCGACCTAGCACCCTATCCACCTTTAAGACCACCTCTAAAAACACACTGTCTAAAGAAGCATAGTGAGTAGCTCCAGGGCTGAACATACACCTGATAAATAAGCTGGCGCCCTGCAGACGCACTTACCTGAATACCCTCCTGTCTTTTTACGTTCTCCCCACCAATTAGATTGTGAGTTCTTTTGGAGCAGGGACTCCTTTTCTACCATGTTACATTTATGTCTGACGCACTTATTCCCATGACCTGTTATTTGTGTTATTTGTTATTATATGATTGTCACTGTATTACTACTGATAAGCACTATTTACATTATGCGTATATAAATAAAGACATACATACATACATACATACATACGTGTAGTTAATGAAAGTATAATGTAGGTGGGGTTAAGCACATCAGTACAGTAAGTACAGGGAGTTTTATTTCAGGACGATGGATCCTGAACAACTCACCATTAATGAGAAAACGGGCTAATGCTACTACTACTTTAACACGAGTATCCAGCGATATGGTGTACGTGCTAAAGAGGAGATCCCTCGGAACAGCTACACCACCACGGACACATCCGATAATAAAGAAATTTAACAAAGTACTGGATTGTAGAGTAGGGGTGGCACCGGTCGGGTCCACTGCTTGCTTTTGAACCACAAAAGTATCAATGGCAAAGTAGGAGTCCAAATGATGACCGTAATGGCGGACATGTGACCAAACCGCAAATGAAACAAAGTCCTCCATGCAACGTAGAGGATTGCATGGGATCACTGCCAGTTGATAATTCTGGTTGTGAGGATATACAATTACCACCGACAGTGCTTTCACACAATGAGCTATTACGATCTGTCCCTTTCATTGACTTCATTAACATGTATCTTTTGATCAAAAATCTTGTGGCACTGGGCCCAGAAATGGAAGTGAAAGACCAACATCCATCAATTGTCATATTGGTTCAACTAGTCCAGTGGTGCTCAACCCCAGTCCTCAGGTCCGCCAGCAGGTCAAGTTTTACCGGATATCCCAGCTTCAGCACAGGTGGCTCGTCATGGCTCAGGCTTTGACTTCCACTGACTGAGCCCCCTGGTGCTGAAGCTGGGATATATCCTTAAAACCTGACCTATTGGGGGATCCTGAGGAGTGGAGTTGAGCACCACTGGACTAGTACGTACGTTGGAAGACAACACGGACAGGTTCTCCTGTACAATTAGGAAGCACGACCCCTGACCTACCAGCTTTCCCGATCTGTACAGCCAGCTTGGTCAGCTTGCCCTCAGCACACCTTCTCCTTCTTGTGCGGATTCAATTTCTTTTTGTCCTTGTCGTCTTCCGTCTCCCCCCTCAGCACTTTTCAATGGGTGCTCTCTCCATCGCGGCTGCGCCATCCTGCGTTGGCTGTCCATAAGCACAAGCAAGAAGTTAACACTGGCCCTTTAAAGTTACAACAACCTGTGTCCTCTTCGTAAGAGATCACTCTCCTATGTTCTTAAGAGATCCCTGAGTATCAGAGACCGCTAGAATATTACATGTAGTGATCCCATGTTGCAAATCCTTCTTTTTCTTTTTCACATTAGGTAGACCAACTTCGACGTATTGTAGCCTAGGCCTATTTGCTTCTACCATTCTTCTCTTAGATCAATAGCGGAAAAGACCTACTTGCACTTGTCCTACAAGAATTGGGGAATAGAGTATGAACCATTGATCGGTGGGTGAAAGGGCCTGTCCGTTTGAACATTTCATAACTAGAGGAAGGCTTTAAGTCGCATATCCACCACTGCACTTTTCTTCTGAGAGAAGGCGAGGACGGCTCTGACACGGACTCTGGTAAAACCCCAACGGTTTAACTGGTTCAGTTCCTGGTGTCGTGCTCCTTTGGACCCCTCTGGACGCCGAATCACTGTGCCTCAGGCACCAATAACATAAGTGTAAGCTCCTCTGGGCAGGGGGGGTGGAGCTGTGCTTAACATTCCTATGTTCTGCTATGCTGTAACGTGACTCGCGTTTGTGTCCCATTGGGAGAAAAGCGCTAAAGTAAATCAAGTGATTATTATTATAGCTGTATGTGCATGAGTCCCAGAAATAAATCAGGTTAAAGTGGTGGCCCATAGGAACCCACACATCACAGAACCCAAAACCGACCCGCCCCACAAACCAAAAAACCCAGGACCCGCGATTGTCTGCTCTCCTGCCATGGCTATCACGGAAGCAACTGTGTTTGCACCGACCGTGCCAGATATCTGTTGGGTGTCGTACGCCCAAGGAAGTTGCCACCAAGCGGACAGCTGAATCCAGGAGGAAAAATGCGCGCGCCAGGTGTCTTTGTACCCAAGGAGTGAGGAGGGGATGCGCGTCATCTGTTAGAATGCACTTCGAGAACAAATGTTCAAGGACTCTCTGCACTTGGTATGGTCTTTTCGGTTGGTATCCACCTGGAACTTAGCGGTGGCTACGACCCGGGGTCTTGTCTGGTTTGTATATTTGACTGTCCGGACACTGCTGTCGGTAAGGTCTTTGGAGTGAGGCCTCAGCGATCCAGAAAGTGTCAACGACTTTAGTTCTGATAAGTCCATGGCCTCGTCTGGCTGGAAGAGAAGAGCTGATAGGCTGCCTGAGCTTCCCTATTGAAGGAGTGGAGCCAGCAGTCGTTACCACGATCAACGGTCCAGTTAGCGTTGTGGACTAGTGGCTTACCCTTCAAAAGTGTGAGGAGAAATGCCTTGGGTATTCGGTTTCGGCTTCCATTTTAGGGCAGCATCACGCGTGGGTTATTGGGAAATAGCTTTTCTGCCTGGGGCTGGGCCTCGACTAGCAGTGAAGTAGCTTTACTCCCCGCCGGGCCTCGTTTGCTCATCTTGCTGGGCTGTCGTCATATTGGCTGGGCCTGTCGCTCAGCTTGCTGGGTCTGTTGAGCTCCAGTTGTTTCTGCTAGCTGGAGGCTGTTGCTCAAGGAAAGTAAAAACAAAATTCTCCATTTTTTTTTTGTGTTGGTAGGCCCCGCCAGTTACAGGTGGGCCGTCCGACATTCCCACTTCTGGACACCACCTGTGGAGGGACGGCTGTAGCGAGGTAAGGGAACTAGATTGTACACGTATAGTTTAGCGAGGATAATTGTGAAGACGTTTCAGTGGCTTTTTGGTCTCCACAGATATAACATGCGAGGGTACACTGACCTTTAAACCCAAAACAAATCCTGCCGGCCCACATGGGGGACTGACTAAACACACCAGGCCTAATCTAGCAGGTGGCTGGCTGGCTAAACCAGACAAACCGTAAGTGTCTGGGTTAAGCAGTCGCAGGGAAAGACAAATGAACAAGTCTACTTGGTTGCAGTAAGTTAGCTTGATGTATCCGTCTGGGCTGTAGCAGCCACAATCGCCGTTTGTTGCTCTGGTCGCAGGCAGGCAGCTACTGCCAGTAGTAACAACCTTCATATTAGACCTGCTGCGTATAGGTGTCAGGCTTACAATCCATGTGTGGTACCTAGTTTCACCTGAGTTACCCTATGAGGCGGGATGAAGCAATCAGACATAGGTCTCCCAGGCTATGAACTAATAGGGGTTTACCTTTCACCCTGTCACAGTGACCCCTTAACTGAGTAATGTGGGGGTACCTCAATTTGACTTTCGTTGAGCCTCCGCAACTCAACTGGTCAGGTCAACCCCAGTCACTGGTTCCCTACTATTTCCCCCTGGTGGAAGACATAGCACCAGGGTATCTTGCCAAACCATTTCCCCGGCCATTTGCGCATGGGATGCGGTTAGGCCCAGGAGTGGGGTCTTGACCTGTCTTCGGTCCCCACATCGCGAATGAAATGATCACATGTCCGTTCTTAGAGGAGGCAATTTCACTGGATCACTCACAACACAGTCCGGACCTAAGCACTTGGGGACATCCACTGGGAAGCGAAGCAAGTAGCAAATGTCTCTGTACTCAAAGTCTCTGTTTCATCATGCAGGGGGTACAAAGGCGAGTACCTTAACACTGCCAGGATCACGGTGTCCAGCAGGTTATCAGGAACCTGACTGTTACACCTAGCTGCATGGAAAAATCAGGGTTAATGTGTATTGTCCCCCCTTGGCAGAGGCCAGTCACCACAGCGGGTTGATCCTGTTTGTACAGTCAGCTGCCGGTAGCCAAATTCCTTTTCTGTTAAAGACAGAATCTGCGAGCGAGCGTTGGATTTCCCCAGTCTCTGGGGACCATTTGAGTGGATACGCGTGGGGCTCCCAGGTTGACGATTGGAGCACCGTCATTGGACTGGGTTCTGTGCCGCACGTAAAGCTTCGATCTTCTTCTACTGGTCGGCGCCTCCCTAGGTGACTGTGGGGGAGTAGAGAGGGTATGCTTGACCACTCCGCTGGCTTGCGATGGCAGCCTATTCTCCGAGTCTCCATCTCTGCTCTGTTCCTTCCTCATGACTGGGAGTCGCCCGGCTCTTGGACTGCTTTCGCGTTCGGCCGCACCTGCGCTGCGGGCGCGGAAGACGGGGCAGTAATGTACAACGGGCCCACCACCAGAGTCATGAGCAATACACCTTTGGCCCACGGGCCCCCGAAGAGCAAAGGCGGCAGCATTGGATACACCTCATCGTGGGCAAACGCGGACCCAAAGCGGCTCTGTATCTGCCGAGAAGTTGGATCTGGGTCTTTGCAGGCGTGATCTGCCGGCTGGCCGCATCACCACTACTGGTGGAATCAGTGTCAGTGATGGGAGAGAAATGCAGATATTGCCACATGTGGGCGACAGCTACTGGGTAGCTTGTAACGATGTGGGCTATCAAACAGGCAAACAGTCTTTGCTCCGGTGCACTAGCGGAAAAGTGCTCCCCATGTCCTGGCATTCACCCTGCTCGCAGTGGTGTTGACATCTAGGCTCTGCTCTGGGGAAACCGGGTCCGGAACCCGACATCTGGCGGTTCCGCCATTTGTGGACTTGCCTTCCGTTGCTCCGGATCGGACCTGAGTCTAGAAATGTCCATTTGGTGCACAAGGGCCCTTACAACCTCAAAAGCGAACGGTAGTTGATAGCAGTGGCGTTGGCGCCATGGGAGGACCCCTTGTTGAGAGGGTTCTGGAACAGTGTCTGCAACATTGTTTTGGCACACGGGTCCCCTGGGGCCTGGGGGTAACTGGCCTAGGGTAAGAAGCCACTTGCTCCTTACACACTTCCTCACGCATTTCCTCTCCCAGCTCAAACTGACAGCGTGGTCTCTGCAACATTGTATCTTCGCCAACAGGAGATGGTGCTGCCAAACTTGATTTGATGGGCTGACTGCACGTGATGTGGTGAAAGGCAGTCCCCAGAGGTGTGGGAATTGTAGTCCACTCAGGACCCTTTAGCATTGGGACCAGTGTGCTATTGTCTTGCGCGCGCATGTGGCAACCAGGTAATGCCGCCACTGGTCTTCTTTGCGGCCTAAGCGGAGGCTTGGGAGTCGACCCTGCGTACGGAGAGCCATCTCTGCCACTTCACGGCTCCCACTATAGGCCGCCGGGTAGGCAATGCGCGAGCCACACGCCCGTGCGGACATAACAGAGAGGGTGGAGCCGTGCCTCTGAAGTCGAGAGAGAGAGAGAGGATGAGAGAGGAAGGCGAGACGGAGATGATCGACAGTTGACGAGAGAGAGAGAGAGAGAGACGGGGACGGGAGATGAAGGGAGGGAGAGAGAGGGAGAGAGAGGAAAGGTGACGGAGAGAGACTGAGGGAGAGAGAGAGAGAGGGGAGACACGGAAACACAGACAGCCTATACAAGCCAATGACACAACAACTCCGTTAATAGCACGCCCCCCCCCACTCCTGCGTCTAAAAAGTTTGTGCAGGACTGAGCGAGTCGATCATGTTGAGAGCTGATGTGGAGAGTAAAATAGACGAGGCTCTCCATGCAAGGAGCGATGGCTCAACGGCAGCGGGTGGCCGCGCCTAAGGGCCCTGGGACATGTATGTGAGATTAATCACGTGTCGGAGGCGGAGGCTCAGGTTGGAAAGCGGTGCTTTCCCTGAGCGTTACACAGCGCGTGCCGTCTTTTGGCGTTGGTCGGGGTGGGGAAGGTCTGGGGGCGGGCCTTGAAGTCGGGACGTCACGGAGCTGAGTTCGCCCTCTTGTGTGACGAATTAAGTCACGTGGAACAGGCCTGCGCTCCGGCGATTTTGCGCCAAATTGAAAGCTTCATCTGGAGGAACACATTGCTTCCCCAAGGTGCTGGGGAACTACGTGCGAGCGAAGGCCCTGCAATAAAGCCGATCTCCATGCGGATGCATGGGGCTCAAGGACCGTAAGTTTGTTGCGGCCTCAGCAGCGCCTCAGCCTTGCTCCACAACACTAGTTGGTCCCCCAGGCTTATTCTAGCCATATGATGTGTATTTTTGGAATAGCGACAACCGCAGTCTCTTACTTTATCTGGGGATGCAGTGAGTTTTAAGGACTCTTCTATATAATACAAAGAGAGCTTGATCAAGCAGTTTCTGACCGATATACTGTAGATTAGATGCCCAAATCTGAAGCCATAGGGATGGACAGAAATGGAGTGAATTGCGAATTAATCCCAGCACAGCGCTTCCTGATGCTTTTTCCAGCTTAAAGCAATTGTTATCAGAAACTTACTGGATTGGCTACTCCGGCTTTACAACCTCCCGCTGGGGAAAAGTCTGTGAACTATGTAAAGATCAAGCAAAAGTCACTTCCTGTAGTTAGGTACTTGCCTGTACGATAATTGATTGATGCCACATTGGAAAACAAAGCAATAATGGCAGACCTCAGCACCAAAAGCTAACGGCATTATTAATGTGCCACCTCAGGGAAGCAATATATGTGAAAACTCTCACTGCACTGCAAGTCATTTCCAACACAGATTCCAAAGATGCAGTTCCACTTAAACTTGGTTAATAAAAAAATCACAGTTGGGTACCTGGACTGCTTCAAAGAAACTCTCTAATATAAAGACTTAAGCAAATAATATGTGTAGCCTGGTAAGAAATGGGGCTATAGTTCTATAACCCTGGCAAATCATGGTAAGGGCAGGGTTTTTGCCAGGAGTTATCATGGGTTTCCCCCGACTTCAAGCACTTGCCCTGAGATGGTGGAGGTAGGTCACCTGACCCTGTGTCCAATTCAAGGACACAGGGACGGTGCTGCTGATATATAAAGAGCAGTGCATTACTACTTTAGTGTTAGCCTGACAGTGAGTCAGGTGTGAGAGTTAGTGTTAGGGAGGAGAGGAGTGAGCAGCTTATGAGTAGGAGCTGATAGTTTATAGTGAGTGTAGGACAAGACCTCACCCTGCATGGGGTGTGAGGGAAAAAGCTAGCCCCAATCTGGAGATTGAGCGGGCCATCACTAGAAGGGAACAGCATAGGTGGCATTGTGAATCAGCTTGACCTGTTGCTGCTGCGGGAGCGACTGAGTGTAACGGAGTTGCTGTTTGAACAGATGAACATTTTGTGGAGCTGGGAATCTTACCTCCGGGGGAGGGGATTTCTTTTTGTGGAGGATTCCACCCGACGATCGCTTGGGGCTTACTACAGATGGAGGCGTGCACCATTGAACGAAAAAGAAAGGCATCCACCCAGTAACCTGTCCTTGTGTCCCCATGTTCAGTCGAGGGAGACACAGGCCCTCCTGTTTTGCCAGAGGATGCACCACACAAGAGACCGTAAGGACCAGACCCTAGACTATAGAACAATAGGGGGGTGCTCTGATCTGCGGACCAGGGTGGGGGTCCATGGGTTATTATATGATACGAATATTTATGCTTTGTAAATAGAAGAAAGGAAATCCTTATTTCTTTAAAAAAAGGAAGTGTGACTGTGAGCATGTAAGGAGGAGTAGATTGCGGAGGGGGGCTCAGCTCCAGTGCTCGAGCCTGCCCAAACATGTCAGGTTCAGGATGATCCCAGCTTAAAGCAGAGTGGCTCATTCAAGGGGTTCCGTCGATGACTGGCCTATGATTGAGCCACTGTGTGTGAAGCCAGGAGATGATTGAGCCACCTGTGCTGAAGCAAGAGATCCGCTAGTCTATTATCACATTCCACCTCACTGGATAGTGCAATCTTAAATTTCACACACAATTCAATATATTAAAAATCACAAACTTTATTTGTTTAACAGGGTGAGCAAACTTTTTATGCGAGCCCCCTTTTCACCATGAAATTTCTGTGGCCCCCTCGCCTGCTATGTATCAAAAAATACAATGACAAAAAAACTTTATGAAACGGTATACAATGTAAATACATAATATGCCTCATTAAAGCACTTCATTTTCAAAGACGAGCTCGCGTCTTGCAATATGGTAAGTCGCCACCGCTAGAACCGGCTAGCATGCGGTGACATCACAAGTTCTCACTACTATTTGGCGCGCAAGGGAGTCTGCATAATTGTTGCCCAAGCACAAGCGGGGACGTAGTGTTTTGTCACTTTAAAAAAAAACATGATTCTAGTATCGATTCCTAGTATGATTGATTATATGGGGCAAGCCTACCCTTTCCATCACTTGCAGATGGATCGAAGCGACATGACCACGCACAGCAGTGAAGCAGCGTCAGGGAGCATGAGCATGAACCAAGCGCTATTTGCATGGCAGACACACATAGAGCAGGACCTAGATGTTTTGACATGGCCACACGATCGGCACGATTACTTCGGCTGCTGCCTCCCCCACCTCCGAAAAGCCAACCGTTGCAGCTTCGACCAACCACCATCAATCAGGGCATTGCCACCCTGAGACACTATCACTGTTCACGGCTTTTCGCCGCCGCACACATCTTCCTGCCCGTGCTAGCACCCGCCACTGCCACTGTCTCTGGCCTACCTGTCTTCATCGCCTCTACCGCGCCCATGCGTCTGCCGGCCCCGCGTACCCAGGTTTTGCCACACCCCCCGCCCCCCAAATAATCTTGCGCCCCCCCCCCAGGGCCTTGTGCACCGCTCTGAACTTCATCACACAACAGACCAGACACATCAACTCAATCCAAGTACACACACACACCCAGCCACACAACACACACCACACTTACACACATACAACAGCAAAGGCGGACACTCACATCAAGCTAGGTTTGCCCATGGGTGGCTTTCCCAAAAATATGGTCATAGATCGAACCTGGAACCCCACTAGCCCACCCGGAGATGCACATATACATCAAAATAATACCCGACCCATTGCCCTCCATCCCCCATCCATTAGAAAAATAACGCCCGCACGCCTACCGATAATACAATAAAAAGAACCCCCCTCCCGCCCCAGATACAATCTTAAAAAAAATCCCCCACGGGTTCCCACCTGAATACATATAAAATACCACCCCATGCGGCCCCAATATACATATAAAAAATACCCCCACGGCCCAAATAGCAGTAAAAAAATATCCCCCACGGCCCCAAAAGAATACAATATAAAATCATGCCCCCACGCCCCAACCGTAGAAATACGATAAAAAATAGCTCCCCAACCCCCCGAATACTATCCAAAAATGTATACCACCACCTCCACATCACATTTCATAGAAAATACCCCCATCATCAGTCTCAATCCTGGGAGCCCCCCATACAATAGCATCATACTCACCAGGTGGCCACCCATCCCCCACCCCTCCCACATATTAGTTCAAATTATTTCCCCACAATCCAGCATCATCTGTATCGCCCCAAAACCCCCCCATAATTACATCTCATACTCCCCAAGGCTGGCCCCTATGCTCATCATCATCTTATCCCCCCCTCTCCAGCATTATCTCCCACGGCGGCAACCATCATCTTATTGCTGGCCCCAGGCTGCATCCCACACATATGGCACCCCTCACAGCGGCCATCTCCCCCCCCCCTCCCCCAGGCTGGCCCCCCATGCACCATCTAGTCTTATGCTGGCCCCATGACTTCATCCCCCCCCCCACATCTCACAGGGCGCCCCATGCTGCAATCCCCCACTCTCCACCAGGCTGGCCCCATGCTTGCCTCCCCACTTCCCCAGGCCTGCGCACAATGCTGCACACCCCCCCCTCTCCCCAGGCTGCCCCCAATGGCTGCCGCCCTCCCCTCTCCCGGCACAGGTTGCCCCCATAGCTGCACACACCCACCGTCTCCCCAGGCTGAGACCACCCATGCTGCTCCCCCACCCCTCTCCCAGGCTTGCCCCCATGCTTGCACCCCCCACCGCCTTCCCAGGCTTGCCCCATGCTGCACCCCCCACTTCTACACAGGATTGCCACAATGTGCACCCCCAGCCCCCACCCCTGTCATGCTATGGTCTCTCCCAGCCTGGTCGGCTGTCCCTCGTGGGTGCTGAGTGACGCCCCTGCTCCATGGCTTGACCCCATGCCTGCCAAAGCCCCGACCCCCCCTCTCCCCAGCCAAGAGCTTACCCCCATGCTGCACCCCCCCCTCTCCCCACACACGAACCCACACATGTACGCTTGGTTGTATTATGAGACCGGCCCCCCCCCCGCATGCACATGCCCATGCTGTGACAAGCCCCCGCCCCCTTTCCCCAGGGCTGGGCCCCGCATGTCTGCACCACCGCACCCCCCCTACTCACAAGAGCTTGCCCCACCATAGCGTGTCTTTCTAGAACCTCCCCCCCCGGGCACCGTATAAGTCTTTCTCCCCAAGGATTGCCCCCATAGGCGTGCCCCTCCGCGCATATCCACCAGGCTTGACCCCTATTGCGCTTTGCCAACCCCCCCCTTCCCCAGGCTTGAACCCAGGCTGCACCCCCCCCCCCCCCCCCTCTCCCCTCTCCCCAGGAAGCAGCAGCCGTCTCTGAATCTGGCTCCGCCCCCGCTGTCCTCTCCTCCACTCGACAAGCACAAGTGCAGGATGGCTGCTCCCGGCCACCATCCAGCCTCAGCAGACCAGCTCTTCCAGCAGCGCCTGCACTTGCTGCTTCTACAGGACAGGCATCAGAATTACCGGCCTGTCCTGGTGAACACCGGACATCTTGCAACCCTAATCACAACACACACAAAGCCAACAGACACAACACACACACAATCACAGACACAACACAATCAATCACAACACCCACACACAGCACACACTCAATCATAACCAACACAACACACACACACTCAATCACAACACACAATCACAGACAAGACACACTCAATCACAACCAACACAGACAACACCCACACCCCACACATACTCAATCACAACACACACAGACACAACACACACTCATATCACAACACACACACTTTCACCTGGGGGGGTGGGGGGGCACAATTCAATACTAGGCATACTCCTGCTCTAGTCCCCCCGTGGGCTGCTGAAAACTGGGGCGGGTAACAGACAGGAAGAGAAGGAGGGGCTGTCTGTGTGCAGAGAGAAGCCCCGCCCCCGCAGCAAGCCACAGAGCAGCAGCACGGAGCTGCTTCTTGGCCGCCCGTGCACAGCTCTGCCCGCCCCCAGGTTTCCCCACACGTAGCCTGCGCCCCCACCCCCCTAAATAATCTTGCACCCCCCCCAAGGGGGCACGCCCCCCCCCAGTTTGCCCACCGCTGAGGTACTGTATAACTATGCAAGCATGTCCTCTTTGAGATACAAAACAGTATGTGAGGTGATTACTGTGAGCTCAATAAAGATGTCAGGGATATCTGTGGTGGGGCTTGAACCCTGATCTTTCTCACTCCCTACCTGGAGTTCTGCCCATCTGCCACCGGGAGTGCTGTTCACTGCTGCTCTTCTATGCAGAGAACTTTCTGAAGGCTGCTGATTACCTCACCTGTACATTATCATCATCCAGCCCTATATAAACCTCCCCTTCCTATTACTCCTTGTCTTCTTATTGTGGTTTTCCCGGTAGGCAAGCTCGCTGTCTTTGTGTCTTGCCGTTACTGTGTGTCAGATTTCTTCAAACCTTATTTCACTGCCACTCTGTTATCCTCACCTCTGCCTGTTTCCAAACCTTTGTTAAGTGTTTGCTGCCTGCCTGTGACCTCTTCCTGTCCCCTGACCATCGCTACCTGCTTGCCGCCTGCCTCTGACACCTGCCTGCTTCAGCTACTGGTCTCCAACTCCGCAGTCGTGCCCTGTGACAAAAGATCTCAGGGAATCATCAACTTGCCGGGTTCCAACCTGTGCTAGGGGTACTGCAATATAGTACTATACTCCATAACTGTGCTGTTCCTAAACCTAATGATACTGTGAGAGTGACAGATTGATATAAAGAGAAAGCGAGCACAATGTTCACACTAAATGTATTTTTTGTGTTAAATCAACTATTACCTCAAGGGGAAAAAAATGTTATGATTTAAATATAGATATGTGTAGTTTTACAGTATATATAGTTAGCGGTACAGGGCGTTTGGTTACATTGCTACGGAGGTACAGTATCTATCTATCTTCTATTCTATATCTATCTATCTATCTATATATCTATATATATATTTCTCAAACCATTGTATGTATGTTTGTCTGTCCGCCCTGTGTCTCCCTGTGTCTAGGGGCAATCACATTGGACCTTTGGCCCGTCACTCTGCTCAGGCCAATGAGATGGCTCCCTTGGCCCCCCACCCCCGCACACCTTTCATTGGCCTGCGGCCAACACACCGACACCACTGCCTCAGGCCAATGAGATGGCTCCCTTGGCCCGCCCACCCGCCCCCGCACACCTCTCATTGGCCTGCGGCCAACACACCAACACCACTGCCACACTCTCCCAGCCCTCACTGAGCTTTGGGAATGCTTCACAGCACCTAACCCTCACTGCTCACACTCCTCACCCCCCACTCCCACCCACCGCTCCTCGGCGCAGGCCTCACCTCTCCCCCACCACCAACCCCCCACCCTCCGGTCACGCCACTACCGCGCAGGCCTCACCTCTCCCCCACCACCAATCCCCCACCCTCTGGTCACTTCACTCCCACCCGCCGCTCCTCGGCGCCGTCCTCACCTCTCCACCACCACCAACCCTCCTCCCTCCGGTCACTTCACTCCCACCCGCCGAGGAGCGGCGCCGTCCTCAACTCTCCCCCACCAACCCCCCTCCCTCCGGTCCCTTTACTCCCACCCGCCGAGGAGCAGCGACTTCCTCACCTCTCCCCCACCAACCCCCCTCCCTCTGATCACTTCACTCCCACCTGCCGAGGAGCGGCGCCGTCCTCACCTCTCCCCCACCAACCCCCCTCCCTCCGGTCACTTCACTCCCACCCGCCACTCCTCACAGAAGAATACAGGGGAGAGGGCTTTGTGTGGGGGAAGGGGGGGCTTTGTGTGGGGGGAGAGGGGGACACAGTGTGTGTGGGGGGAGGGGGGAACACAGTGTGTGTGTGTGGGGGGGGCGACAGTGTGGTGTTGGTGGGGGGCTGGCGGGCGGAAGTATGTGTGAGTGGTACTTTTGTGTGGTGGAAGTGTTGTGTGGGGGGGCCGTGTTGTGTGGGGACCCTGTGTGTGTGTGTGTAGAACACTGTAGGGGGGGAGGAACGGAGCTGCGCAGGGGGGGACACAAACAGAGAGGGGGGAGTGGAGAAACAACAGGGGAGTGGGAAATTGTACTCCGGCAACGCGGGTCTCTCAGCTAGTATATATATATATATATATATATATATATATATATATAAATAAAATAAAAGATCTTGAAGCAAATGGTCTGAAAAACAAACCCACTAGATTTACTATAGGACTAGGGTTCTTGCCCAGGGAAAAAAGTCACAATCAGAACCACATTAGGCAGGTATCCAAGTCACAGGCTGTCTGTATGATGAGGGCAGTTACAGCGTGGGATTCATTACCCATGGGGACTGTGATGGCAGATACAATAGATCTGTCCAAAAAAAGGTTGGGCATCTTTTTAGATGGGAAAGGTATACAGGGATATACCAAATAAGTATACATGGGAAGGATGTTGATCCAGGGAGTAATCCGATTGCCAATTCTTGGAGTCAGGAAGGAATTTATTTTTCCCCTTATGAGATATCATTGGATGAGATGACACTGGGTTTGTGTTTGCCTTTCTCTGGATCAATAAGTAAGTATAGATATAGGATAAAGTATCTGTCGTCTAAATTTAGCATAGGCTGAACTTGATGGACACGTCTTTTTTTCAACCTCATCTACAATGTAACTATATAACTGGTCCATATAGTAACTGTACACTTTAAAGGACGTTTCTGATGAGATAGTGACAATATAATGCTTTTGATAGAAATCATTAAAAGATACAATTACGAATGTGTTGATCCAACTCCTCACCCAACCCCCCGAGCGCTGATTTCCCCAAAGACGCACTAGAATTAGTCTGAACTGGAATAATAAAAAATAAAGCAAGCTTGTGTAAGCTTCCTACTTTTTACATGTTACATGGGGGGTTACCCGAGTCCAAAATATATAAAAGGGTATAAGTATACGTATATAAGTATATACCGGTAGTATATCAATGGTAAAAGCCCATGGAAATGAAGAAAGAAGAGTATCGCTCCAAAATAGTGGTCAAGAGGTGAGTATTCATCCAACGTTTCCCAAAGATTGGATGAATAAATACTCACCACTTGACCACTATTTTGGAGTGCTACTCATTTTCCTTCGTTTATATGGGTTACCTCAGGCCACATTTTTGTATGTGAGTTATTGCTTCCCTTTCTAATTCTGAGCGTGCAAGTCTTGGTTCACATAGTGTCCTGTGGTGTTTCTTACCAGGACTTTGGAGGTATATGCACTGTTGATGCCAATGGCATGTACCAGCAGATCTAAGGTTTTAGCTGAAAGTGCGTCGGGGTCTGGAATCTCTTTATAATGAACGTCTGCCAGGTAAGCTTGCACCACTGTCATTCTGTTAGTAGTCAGCGTGCCGGTCTTGTCGGAGCAGATGGCGGTGGCGTTCCCCATTGTCTCGCAAGCATCTAAATGCCTTACTAAATTGTTATCTTTCATCATTTTCTGAAAAACAAAAACAAATATATCGGTGTAAGAAATGAGAAACTGGAACAGGTGTTATTCTTCTTACAAATACTCTTATGAGAATCTCTTTATTCAACACCTCTTTTTGTTTAAAACAATACTTCCTCCCAAACCTGGCCTTACTACCTCCTTCCACATTACTGTTGGAAGTGCCATCATTCACCCAGTAGCCCAAGCACGCTGCTTAGGGGTCACACTCGACTCCTCTCTCACATTCTCGTCTCACATTCAAAACGTATCTAAAACCTGTTGCTTTTTCCTCCGCAATATTACCAAGATATGCCTTTCCTCTGTTGCTCGATTACTAAAACTCTGACTCAGGCCCTCATTCTCTCCCGTCTTGATTACTGTAACCTCCTGCTGTCCGGCCTTCCTGCCTCTCACCTGTCTCCCCTACAATCTATCCTAAACGCTGCTGCCAGAATCACTCTACTCTTTCCTAATCTGTCTCAGCGTCTCCCCTGCTGAAATCCCTCTCCTGGCTTCCTATCAAATCTCGCATCTCGCATTCAATTCTCCTCCTCACTTTTAAAGCTTTACACTCTTCTGCTCCTCCTTACATCTCACCCTAATTTCTCACTATACACCATCCCGACTCTTGCGTTCTGCTCAAGGATGTCTTCTCTCTACCCCCTTTGCATCTAAAGCCCTCTCCCACCTTAAACCTTTCTCACTGACTGCCCCGCACCTCTGGAATTGCCCTTCCCCTCAGTACCCGACTAGCACCCTCTCTATCCACCTTTAAGACCCACCTTAAAACACACTTGCTTAAAGAAGCATATGAGTAGCTCCATGGCTGATACTATACACCTGATAAATAAAGCTTGGCGCCCTGCAGACGCACTTACCTGAATACCCTCCTGTCTTTTTACGTTCTCCCCACCAATTAGATTGTGAGTTCTTTGGAGCAGGGACTCCTTTTCTACCATGTTACATTTATGTCTGAAGCACTTATTCCCATGACCTGTTATTTGTGTTATTTGTTATTTATATGATTGTCACGTGTATTACTACTGTAAAGCACTATGTACATTAATGGCGATATATAAATAAAGACATACATACATACATACATACATACGTGTCAGTTAATAAAGTATAAATGTAGAGTGGGGTTAAGCACATCAAGTACAGTAAGTACAGGGAGTTTTATTTTCAGGGACGATGGATCTGAACAACTGCAATTAATGAGAAAACGGGCTAATGCTACTTACTTTAACCGAGTATGCCAGCGATATGGTGACGGCAAGAGGAAGTCCCTCGGGAACAGCTACCACCAACACCGTGACACCGATAATAAAGAATTTAACAAAGTACTGGATGTAGATAGGGGTGCACTCCGGCATCCACTGCTTCTTTTGAACCACAAAAGTATCAATGGCAAAGTAGAGTACCAAGATGATGACCGTAATGGCGGACATGACCAAACCTGCAAATGAAACAAAGTCCTCAGCAACGTAAGTATTTGGCAATGGGATCACTGCAGCAGTGATAATTCTGGTTGTGGATATGCAAATTACCACCGCAGTGCTTTCACAATGAGCTAATTAGCGATCTGTCCCTTTCATTGACTTCATAACATGTATCTTTGCAGTCAAAAATCTTGTGCAACTGGGCCCAGAAAATGGAAGTGAAAGACCAACATCCATCAATTGTCAGTTCAACTAGTCGTGGTGTCTCAACCTCCAGTCCTCCAGGAGCCGCCAGCAGGTCAAGTTTAGGATATCCCAGCTTCAGCACAGGTGGCTCGATCAGTGGCTCAGTCTTTGACTTGCCACTGATTGAGCCACCTGTGCTGAAGCTGGGATATATCCTTAAAACCTGACCTATTGGGGGATCCTGAGGAGTGGAGTTGAGCACCACTGGACTAGTACGTACGTTGGAAGACAACACGGACAGGTTCTCCTGTACAATAGGAAGCACGACCCCTGACCTACCAGCTTTCCCGATCTGTACAGCCAGCTTGGTCAGCTTGCCCTGCAGCACAGACTTCTCCTTCTTGTGCGGATTCAATTTCTTTTTGTCCTTGTCGTCTCCGTCTCCCCCCTCAGCACTTTTCAAGGGCTGCATCTCCATCGCGGCTGCGCCATCCTGCTGTTTGGCTGCCATAGCACAAGCAAAGAAGTTAACACTGCCCTTTAAAGTCCAACACCTTGGCCTCTTCAAAGAGATCACTTCATATGTTCTTAAGATATCACTGAGTATCAGAGACCGCTAGATTATTACATGTGAGTGATCCATGTTGCAAATCCTTCTTTTCTTTTTTTACATGTAAGACACATGTCACGTATTGTAGCCTAGGCCTATTTCTTCTACATTCTTCTGCAGATCAATACGGAAAAGACCTACTGCACTTTCCTACAAGATGGGGGAATAAGAGTATGACCACTTGAATGGTGGGAGGGCCTGTCCTGTTTGAACATTTCTATACGAGAGGGAAAGGGCTTTAAGTCGCAGTATCACACTGCCATTTCCTTCTGGAGAAGGAGGAGGAGCGGCTCTGACACGGACTCTGGTAAGAACCACACGGTTTGGAACCTGGTTCAGTTCCTGGTGTCTGCTCCTTGTGACCTCGGGCGAATCACTGTGCCTCAGGCACCAATAACATAGAGTGTAAGCTCCTCTGGGCAGGGACTGTGCCTATAACATTCCTATGTGCTGCTATGCTGTAACTGTGACGCGCTTTGTGTCCCATTGGGAGAAAAGCGCTAAATGAAATCAAGTTATTATTATTAGTAGATGTATGTGCATTGAGTCACAGAAATAAATCAGGTTAAAGTGTGGCCCATAGGACCCAACTGTTGTATAGTTCTGCTAAACACCTGCATTCCCCCACCCCCTATATCAGTACAGGAGAAGGGTTTTACCTTTGTTCTGGATGTTCTCCACATTTCCATCTTGCATTTTGCCTACAGGATGAAAGAGTGCGGCAGACAACAGAGAACGTAAACCACCATTCCAGACACAAGCAAGCGCGTCTTCATTAAACACAGTAACAGAGCACACAAGGAACACGTGCTTCTTCATTAAACACAGTAACAGAGCACACAAGGAACATGTGCGCTTCTTCATTCAACACAGTAACAGAGCACACAAGGAACACGTGCGCTTCTTCATTAAACACAGTAACAGAGCACACAAGGAACACGTGCGCTTCTTCATTAACACAGTAACAGAGCACACAAGGAACACGTGCGCTTCTTCATTAAACACAGTAACAGAGCACACAAGGAACATGTGCGCTTCTTCATTCACACAGTAACAGAGCACACAAGGAACACGTGCGCTTCTTCATTAACACAGTAACAGAGCAACACAAGGACACGTGCGCTTCTTCATTAACACAGTAACAGAGCACACAAGGAACACGTGCGCTTCTTCATTAAACACAGTACAGAGCACACAAGGAACACTGCGCTTCTTCATTAAACACAGAAACAGAGCACACAAGGAACCGTGCGCTCTTCATTAAACACAGTAACAGAGCACAAGGAACACGTGCGCTTCTTCATTACCACAGTAACAGAGCAACACAAGGAACATGCGCTTCTTCATTAAACACAGTAACGAAGCACACAAGGAACACGTGCGCTTCTTCATTCAACACAGTAACAGAGCACACAAGGAACACGTGCGCTTCTTCATTAAACACAGTAACAGGCACACAAGGAACACGTGCGCTTCTTCTAAACACAGTAACCAGAGCACACAAGGAACACGGCGCTTCTTCATTAAACACAGTAACAAGCACACAAGGAACACGTGCGCTTCTTCATTAAACCCAGTAACAGAGCACACGACGCGTGCGCTTCTTCATTAAACACGTAACAGAGCACACAAGGAACACGTGCGCTTCTTCATTCAACACAGTAACAGAGCACAACAAGAACACGTGCGCTCTTCATTCAACACAGTAACAGAGCACACAAGGAACACGTGCCTTCTTCATTCAACACAGTAACAGAGCACACAAGGACACACGTGCGCTTCTTCATTAAACACGAGTAACAGCGCACACAAGGAACACGTGCGCTTCTTCATAAACACAGTAACAGAGCACACAAGGAACACGTGCGCTTCTTCATTCAAACACAGTAACAGAGCACACAAGGAACACGTGCGCTTCTTCATTAACACAGTAACAGAGCACACAAGGAACACGTGCGCTTCTCATTAACACAGTACAGAGCACACAAGGAACACGTGCGCTTCTTCATTAACACAGTAAGAGCCACAAGGAACACGTGCGCTTCTTCATTAAACACAGTAACAGAGCACACAAGGAACACGTGCGCTTCTTCTATTAAACACAGTAACAGAGCACACAAGGAACACACGTGCGCTTCTTCATTAAACACAGTAACAAGCACACAAGGAACAGCGCTTCTTCTTCATTAAACCACGTAACAGAGCACACAAGAACACGTGCGCTCTTCATTAACACAGTAACAAGAGAACAAGGAACCGTGCGCTTCTTCATTAACACAGTAACAGAGCCCCAAGGAACACGTGCGCTTCTTCATTCAACACAGTAACAGAGCACCAAAGAACACTGCGCTTCTTCATTCAACACAGTAACAGAGCACACAAGGAACACCGTGCGCTTCTTCATTAACACAGTAACAAGCACACAAGGACACGTGCGCTTCTTCATTAACCACAGTAACAGAGCACACAAGGAACACGTCGCTTCTTCATTAAACACAGTAACAGAGCCCACAAGGAACCACTGCGCTTCTCATTAAACACAGTAACAGAGCACACAAGGAACACGTGCGCTTCTTCATTAACACAGTAACAGAGCACACAAGGAACACGTGCGCTTCTTCATTAACACAGTAACAGAGCACACAAGGAACGTGCGCTTTCTTCATTAAACACAGTAACAGAGCACACAAGAACACGTGGCGCTTCTTCATTAAACACAGTAACAGAGCACACAAGGAACACCGTGCGCTTCTTCATTACACAGTAACAGAGCACAACAAAGACATGCGCTTCTTCATTAAACACAGTAACAGAGCACACAAGGAACACGTGCGCTTCTTCATTAAACACAGTAACAGAGCACACAAGGAACACGTGCGCTTCTTCATTCAACACAGTAACAGAGCACACAAGGAACACGTGCGCTTCTTCATTAAACACAGTAACAGAGCACACAGGAACAACGTGCGTTCTTCATTAAACACAGTAACAGAGCACACAAGGAACACGTGCGCTCTTCTAAACACAGTAACAGAGCACACAGGAACACGTGCGCTCTTCATTAAACCCAGTAACAAGCACACAAGAACCGTTCGCTTCTTCATTCAACACAGTAACAGAGCACACAAGGAACACGTGCGTTCTTTCATTAAACACGTAACAGAGCACACAAGGAACACGTGCGCTTCTTCATTAAACACAGTAAACCAGAGCACACAAGGAACACGTGCGCTTCTTCATTAAACACAGTAACAGAGCACACAAGGACACTCGCTTCTCATTAAACACAGTAACAGAGCACACAAGGAACACTGGCTTCTTCATTAACAACAGTAACAGAGCACACAAGGAACACGTGCTCTCTTCATTAAACCAGTAACAGCACACAAGGAACACGTGCGCTTCTTCATTAACACAGTAACAAGCACCAAGGAACACGTGCGCTTCTTCATTAAACACAGTACAAGCACACAAGGAACGCGTGCGCTTCTTCATTAACCAGTAACAGAGCACACAAGAACACGTGCGCTTCTTCATTAAACACAGTACAGAGCACACAGGAACCGTGCGCTTCTTCATTAAACACAGTAACAGAGCACACAAGAACACGTTCTCTTCTTCATTAAACACAGTAACAGAGCAACAAGGAACAAACGGTGCGCTTCTTCATTAAACCAGTAACAGAGCCACCAAGGAACACGTGCGCTTCTTCATTAAACACGTAACAGAGCACACAAGGAACACGTGGCGTTTCTCATTAAACACAGTAACAGAGCACACACAGGAACACGTGCCTTCTTCATTAAACACAGTAACAGAGCACACAGAACGCGTGCCTTCTTCATTAAACCAGTAACAGAGCACACAAGGAACCGTGCGCTTCTTCATTAAACACACGTATACAGAGCACACAAGGACCACGTGCGCTTCTTCATAAACACAGTAACAGAGCACACAAGGAACACGTGCGCTTTCTTCATTAAACACAGTAACAGAGCACACAAGGAACGCGTGCGCTTCTTCATTAAACACAGTAACAGAGCACACAAGGAACACGTGCGCTTCTTCATTAAACACAGTAACAGAGCACACAAGGAACACGTGCGCTTCTTCATTAAACACAGTAACAGAGCACACAAGGAACGCGTGCGCTTCTACACACTTAGTCCGTCACATTGTCACACACAAGCAGAACAAACGGAAGTGTCCTGTTGTTTAAAAATTCAGGTTTTTGGGAGAGAATGAAGATGTTATTTTAGATAAACTGAACAAAATAATAAAGAAGAAGGAAGTACGAAATATACAGAAAACAATTAGATCACATTGAATATCTGCGACAAATAAAGGAAACAATATTTTACAAACGGGTCACAAAACTCCTTATTATACTAATTTAGGGAGAAGGGCCATGTCTTATCATAGGGGTGTTTCTTTTATTTCTTTACCTGAAGGCGAAGTTCCCAAGAGCTACTAGTCTCTACCGAGCCAGTTACCCCAACTGTCACTATTAGGCTGCAGCCACTCTTCCGCGACGCGCGCTCATGCTTGGTGCGCTCACTGTAATGTTATGACATGAGCATGGCCACACTGACGCTTCGTGCGTGCATGCACGTACGCTCCAATGCTCAGCGCTTGGGGAGACATGGAAAAGTGATTTCCAAGCGCTCAGAATGGTCACATGACCCTTCAACAACGAATCAGCACCAGTCAATGCGCACGCACACGCACACGCACACACACACGCACACACACACACACGATCCAGGATCCTACCGGAGAAGATAAAAACAGAGTATTATTTACCAGTTCTAAAGATTGAGAAATAAAGTGTAGTACAGCAAGGCCCCACTTCTCGGCGCCCCGCTTTTTGGCGATCAGCCGATACCGAGAAGGGGGCAGCCATGTCTGCGCATGCGCAGAACGGGCCGGTCCGAGGTCACGCATGCGCAGAACGGGCCGGTCCGAGGTCACGTATGCGCAGAACGGACCGGTCCGAGGTCACGCATGCGCAGAACGGGCCAGTCCGAGGTCACACATGCGCAGAACGGGCCGGTCCGAAGTCACGCATGCGCAGAACGGCCAGTCCGAGGTCCCGCATGCGCAGAACGGGCCAGTCCGAGGTCACGCATGCGCAGAACGGGCCGGTCCGAGGTCACGCATGCGCAGAATGAGGGTTTTTCCGAGGTTGCACAAGCGTTGAAGGGCGAATTGCCGGTCTGCGCATGCGCACACACCGAAAATCGCCGGTACCGCTTTCCGGCGATTTTCGTTTTGCAGCGGGCCCTTAGAGCGGAACCAGCCGCATGCCCGGGGCCCTCCTGTACACCAATCCGATAGATTTGCTAAATTTTATTTGATGTTGATATTGTTGCCTGTCTACTTGGATTTTATTGTTATCGCTATATATATATTTATATACTTATTGCCACACACACACACACACCCGATCCAGCCAGCTCCATGCCCCCTCCCTTAAACGCCACGCCCCCCCCCCCCCCCCCCGCGCTCGCAAATTGCAGAAGGAACGGACAGGCTAGCGCTCAAGCTTAGAGAGTTGGTGACGTCACCGCTCTCAAGCATGAGCGCGCGTCGCGGCAGCGCGGGACGCAGCCTTAGGAGTAGCTTTGTGCCGTAGGAGTTTTTGCTTATTGCTCACCAAAGCCAGTTATTTTTAAAAGGATGTTAAAATAAAATGAACTGACTGAATGAACCAAGTACAGGTACAGAAGGGGCTGACTGGTTACTAGTCACAGCTAAGCATCAGCTCACATCTTCTCCTCAATTCCTCCCAGCCACTGGCATTCACAGATCATAAACGCACCATGTGAGACGTTAGCATTCCAACACTGGGCTGGATTCACTCACAAGTGCTGCATTCAAATTTGGTGCAAAAAAAATGAATTCATGGGATTGTGGTGATAATGTTTTATTGAGTAAATGCTCTTTTAAATGGTGCCCAGATGGAATTATTTAAATATTAACATCAGTCGTAAGATGTGGAAACTGGGAAACACGAACATTTCTCCCAGTATATTCAGGCTTATTCTGAGCTGTTTGCCATTCCCCAATGATGTATTTAATAATTTGGCCATTTGAATGAAGATTGATTGAGAGATTCGAGAAAGTAACTTGCTAATGATATCATTTAGGCGCGGAGCAGAATTCATTTTTATTAGATTAATTGGTCTGGGTTTTGGCCAGTTTTTAATCGCTGATGTTTTTATGGGGATGAGGTCTGATTCCATCCTCAGAGATTACGCATCCTAAATACCTGACAGATCGTTCTCTGCAGGATTCATTTCTCCCACCAAAGTCATAGGGATTACACACCAACTATCAATACCAGCAGAAGCGGTATGGAGCGTGGACCGAAAGCCTAACGCCTCGAACACAAAGCAGCTGTCCCGCCCATTATAAACATATACTATAAACATATACTGTGTGGATTGGAACCAGGTGTTCCTCCGGTGCTGAGCTGCATAATTTTTTATGCCGGGGACACCCTAGTTTCCAAGATACATACCAATTTTGTTGCAGGTGTTCATAACAAAAATGGCCACCGTGGTTGTCCAATGAGAAGCTGCAATGTCATCCCTTCGATGATGTTGCGGCTTCCTGTTGGCCCGCTGGTCCTGCACGATTTGGTGGCCATTTTGATTTTCCTAAACTTCGGTAGAGAAAACATGGCCGCCGGTATGTATTCCGGGGAATCGGGGCATGCCTGGAGATAAAACTAAGGCTGCGTCCATAGATGAACCAGCCATTCTGAGGCGTGCGGACGCTGAGCCACTGCAACCTCAATGAGGATGCCTTGAGAGGGGGCTCACGAGAGGGGGCTCACGCGAGCGTCCACAGGCGTGCTCAGGCTTTGGAGTTTTCAGCCGAGCGCCAAGCTGTTTTTCAGCGCGCTGTCGGCTGAAAACATCCAATCAGCCTTCAGCAGCGTCAACGTCACGGCGCCGTGACGTCAGTGCGTCGCGGGCGATTGGCCCAGCGACGTCACTGCCCCGCCTCCAACCACCTCCCCCCCGGCTCCCTTCGCGCACGCTGGCTCGCCTGCAAGTCCGTGCAATCGCGCTGACTGAAGCAGGCGAGCCTCAGCGTTAGCGCGCCTCAGCGTTAGCGCGCCTCAGCGTTAGCGCGCCTCCGCTCTCCCCACACCTTAACACAGCAGAGCGCCGGAGGAACCCCGAGTTAAAATTCTGTACAAAAATCATAAACCCTCCCAATCACACGGATGGGGGGGGGGGGGGGGGGGGGATTGCTACGTTAATGTACTCCATTTTAAATGACATCCGTTATTATATAACTTGAGACAGACATGTAGTGTCATAGCAACAGCCAGCCACTCAGATTGGGCTTAATACAAATACAGTATTTCCCTGACTTTTTACCAAAACTATTACTCAGTTCAAATCGCACAAAAAAAGAAAATAAATCCAATAGCATTACAGAAAATAGTAGACTATTATTAAAAAAAATATGAAAATCAGCATCCTTTAACCATTCTGGTTCCAAAACCACATCTTCTGTAATAACAAAGTGATACAATTTACCATGCGAGAAGCAGGCTATGCAACAGCTCAGAGACACACAATTGCATACGCATTACAAAGGCCATTTCATGACTCTCTACAAACCAGATGTATGCCTTTAAATGTGTTTGAAATGGAAACTAACAAGTATATTCAGCAAACTGATTGTTAATCGGAAGTCATTCAAAAGAATTCTGAGGGTGTATACAGTAAATTATTTGTTGCTGCAGTAAATTGTATTTTTCACAACAAATAAGAGACCATTATGGCTGATACTGTACTGTAAGTGCACTGTCAGAAGTCTTACAGAGAGAGATCTTCACAAATACCATAATACCCCACAGAGGCACAACCTACCCGGTGAGAAAGTCTGCCTGTGCAAGCAATCAATACTGCACATTAATATGGTGGGTACAGTATGTTTGTAATGTTTACAGTGTTCTTTGAGCCATTTTTCTAACTTAAAACTAGGGGGTTGCCAGGTGTCCTGTATTTGGACGCTCTGTCCACTAAAAAATGAGAGGTAATACTGGACGTGTATGTGTATATCGGTATTACCTCTCTGGACATGTATATATATACCGGTATTACCGCTCTGGGCGTGTATGTGTATACGGTATTATCTATCTGTGCATGTATGTGTATACCGGTATTACCTCTCTGGACGTGTGTGTGTATACCGGTATTACCTCTCTGGGCGTGTATGTGTATACCGGTATTACCTCTCTGGGCGTGTATGTGTATACCGGTATTACCTCTCTGGGCGTGTATGTGTATACCGGTATTCCCTCTCTGGGCGTGTATGTGTATACCGGTATTACCTCTCTGGGCGTGTATGTGTATACCGGTATTACCTCTCTGTGCATGTGTGTATACCGGTATTACCTCTCTGGGCGTGTATGTGTATACCGGTATTACCTCTCTGGGAGTGTATGTGTATACCGGTATTACCTCTCTGGACGTGTATGTGTATACCGGTATTACCTCTCTGGGCGTGTATGTGTATACCGGTATTACCTCTCTGGGCGTGTATGTGTATACCGGTATTACCTCTCTGGGCGTGTATGTGTATACCGGTATTACCTCTCTGGACATGTATGTGTATACCGGTATTACCTATTTGTGCATGTATGTGTATACCGGTATTACCTCTCTGTGCATTTATGTGTATACCGGTATTACCTCTCTGGGCGTGTATGTGTATATTGGTATTACCTATCTGTGCGTGTATGTGTATACCGGTATTACCTCTCTGGGCGTGTATGTGTATACCGGTATTACCTATCTGTGCATGTATGTGTATACCGGTATTACCTCTCTGGGCGTGTATGTGTATACCGGTATTACCTCTCTGGGCGTGTATGTGTATACCGGTATTACCTCTATGGGCATGTATGTGTATACCGGTATTCCCTCTCTAGGCGTGTATGTGTATACCGGTATTACCTCTCTGAGCGTGTATGTGTATACCGGTATTACCTCTCTGGGCGTGTATGTGTATACCGGTGTATCCACTCTCTTGGGACGTTTGATGTGTTATACTCGGTATTACCTTCTATGGGGGCATGTATGTGTATACCGGTTTCCTCTCTGGCGTGTATGGTGTAGTACCGGTATTCCATCTCTGTCGTGTATGTTACCGGTATTACCTCTCGGCGTTAGTGGTATACCGGTATACCTCTTGGCTGTTGTGTATACGGTATTACCTCTCTGGCGTGTATGTGTATCTGGTAGTACCTCTCTGGATGTAGTGTATCCGTAACCTCTCTGGACTAGTGACCTGATTGGCTTGGGGGGCCGCGGATTTCCTCCCCGAGCAGGGAGAGAGCAGGACTTGTGCTTGGGGGTTAACATCTTCCTCCGTCCTGATTGGCTGCATTACCCAGCAGCAGCCAATCAGGAGATTGGGGCCATGGAAGGAGACACAGCATGGAGCAGAGATCGGAGAGAGTGTGTGGTGTCTCTCGAGCTTGTGTCCTCATCGCCCATAACCTAAAACACTTTAACCATTGTGTCCAGTATTTTGGAACCCACCTGGCCGCCCTACTTAAACCCCGTAAAATGCTCTCTGCGATTCTCTCTATTACAGAAGTACGGGCACAATTGCAATGTCCAGCTCCAAAAGTGTTTTTAAAAAAAGTTGGCAAAAGCCTTTACAGTTAAAATAGGAACAGATGTCACTATTTTGTGCCAGAACTGGACATGTGCGAATATCGTCAAATCGCCTTTGCAACATTCTTTGGGGGAATTTCTCTGACTTTTGCGTTGTGCAAAAATTTTGCCAAAGTTCACATTGCTAAAAATGTGCACAATTTTTTTACCCGCTTTTATTACTTTCACCAAATTTTGTCAAAACGGCCGTACAGAAAGGGTCGCGTGACCTGGAGGTAGAGTCACATGACCTGACTTTTAATACTGGGCAATTTTGGGGGTAAACGTCTGCGAATTGTTTTGAAAAATCACAGCAAATCCGGTGTGGTTTTCCCCACGCACAGCGAGGATTACAATACGCAGGATAAAAATTGCCACAGCACGGGGAAAAAACGAACTACTTAAACTCATGAAAAATTCAACATTCTGCAGCGAGTCTGCATTAAAAACGTAATTCAGCAACTTCAGCAGGTTATGAAGAATTCTCTAATAAGCACAGAACGTTGCCGGCGAATAATAATAATCTTGTATTCGTGCCACTGCCCGAGGGGAAACAATGATGTTGGTTTTTTTAATCTACCTCAGGTTTTTGTTGTTAATGTTAGGATGTGGGAATATGATGGATGGGAAAGGAATGAGAATCAGGAAGACTTCTCCGTTCCCGTGTAAACAGCCTCTAATAATCCCGTGAGGCCGGTCTGGATACTGTACAAGCAAACACCGCTCTGATATTGCTTCTGGATTGTATTGCGCCCGTCCCACGCAACACCCCGATAATTACACTTCCTCTGCGCCATAATCATCAAAGCGCGATTCGCAGGCCCGCGCGGAATCTCTGCATGTCCCGTTACTGTCAGTGCGGGTATCGCCAGGTCCGGCGCAATACAGTGGATCGCGCTTTGGTTGATTGCGTCCGGTACGGGTTAAGGCATCTCTAGGTTACCCTTTCCCTCCTTCCTCAGTTAACCCTTCCCTCCTTCCTCAGGTTAACCCTTTCCCTCCTTCCTCAGGTTAACCCTTTCCCTCCTTCCTCAGGTTTACCTCTCCCTCATTCTCGGTACCCTTTTCCCCCTTCCGTTAACCCTTTCCTCCTCCTCCTCAGGTTAACCCTTCCCTCCTTCCTCAGGTTTTCCCTCTTTCCCTCCTTCCTCAAGGTTTACCCTTCCCTCATCCTCGGTTACGCTCCCTTCCTCAGGTTAACCCTTTCCTCCTTAACTCAGTTTACCCTTCCCTTCTTCCTCATTAACCCTTTCCCTCCTTCCTCAGGTTTAACCCTTTCCCTCCTTCCTCATGTTAACCCTTCCCTTCCTCCCAGGTTAACCCTTTCCCTTCCTTCCTCATGTTTAACCCTTTCCTCCTTCCTCGGGTTTGAACCTTTCCTCCTTCCTCAGGTTTACCCTTTCCCTCCTTCCTCAGGTTAGCCCTTTCCCTCCTTCTCAGGTTACCCTTTCCTCCTTCCCAGTAACCTTTCCTCTTCTCATTAACCCTTTCCTCCTTCCTCGGTTAACCCTTTCCCTCACTATCCTCAGGTTAACCCTTTCCTTCCTTCCTCAGTTAACCCTTTCCCTCCATTCTCAGGTTAACCCTTTCCCTTCCTTCTCAGTTAGCCCTTTCCCTCCTTCCTCAGGTTTAACCCTTTCCCTCTCCTCCTCTCAGGTTTAACCCTTTCCCTCCTTCCTCGTTAACCGTTCCCTTCCTTAGGTTTAACACTTTCCGCCGCCTTTCTCAGGTTAACCCTTCCTCCTCTCAGTTCACCTTTCCCTCCTTCCTCAGTTTAACCCTTTCCTTCCTTCCTCTTTCTTGTTTCCTGAACGAACAGGTCGAAAACTCTCAGGAAATCCCGTATAAAGGAATGAAACATTCAATATCCTACGCTTTTGTTTTTTAAATAAATCAGTTCTGTAGCAGTGTATAATACTTACTGAATTTAAAAAAAATCAACTCTGAATGTTATTTTTACTGAGTAATTATACTGAGCATCCTTTCATTTTTATTGCACACCCAACCCAGCAGTGCAAGACCTTTGGAACACTTTCCTATTGGTGATAATTTGTTGCAATGTCCCAGCAGTTTGACTGCAAACTGTAACAATAGTCAATGTTACCTTAGAAACATAGATACATTGTAGTCTGCTGAGTTACCCTGCCTAAGGATTGAATGAAAACTAAAAGGCACCATTACGTGAACCGGATCTTTGCTGAGCGATCCACGAGAAACGAATCGATCGGCCAGCTTAGGAAATTCGTTTTCAATAAAGGTAATCAAGGCGCATATATATATATATATATTTTTTTTTTTTTTTTTTTTTAAAGTGTCACCAGTAGGGTTTTTAAAAGTTGGTCACAGTTACAGAGAGAACCGGAGTTAAGGCTCTTACGCGGGTTACATCAAGCTCGGTGCGGGGTATCAAACCCAATCCGGCGTTAACGCCAATTTAATGGCGCTTCACGCTGAATCCTGGCGTTACCCTATATCGGTGCTTGTGAATCTTCTCCCTCGAGAAAAGATACGTGCTGAATGGAGATGGGTTTGAACCTACGTGCGACAACAATGCATCATGGGAGAAGCTGCTGGCTCTTAACGTACCATTCACTAAGCTGGCATGCATTTCAATGGCTTTGCTTGCCCCTGCGGTGCCATCGGGTGCTGCAGAGGCGGGTGAAGGTGGATGGGTGGAGCCGACTGCGTGATCCAAATCAAAGAAACAAAGAAGTGAAAATAAACCAAAAAAGAACAGAAATGCAGCGACAGGAGTCAGTCCACACATGGAATAAGGTGAACATATGAACCAGGAGGGGGGATCTTATTATCGCTTTCTTGGTTTTATATATATAGATATGTGCATGTACAAATGGAGACTGGCTGAAGCGGTCACACCTGGCAAGATATAGACATTTTCCCCACTCTTGCCAGACGATCCGCCAGATTAAATGACTCACTGTAATACATCTAGTTTAAAACGGTGTAACCGGATTCAGTTGTTGATGCATTACAGATTACAGGACGGGATCGGACACTATGGAGAAGAGCTGGGGTGGCCAACTGCAGTCCTCAAGGGCCAGCAACAGGTCAGGGTTTTCAGGTTATCCCTGCTTCAGCACAAGTGGCTCAGTCATTTGAACTGAGCTACTGATTGATCCAACTGTGTGAACAGGGATACACCTGACCTGTTGATGGCCCTTGAGGCCAGGTATTAGGGATATCCATGCTTCAGCACAGGTGGTGCAGTCTTTGACTGAGCCACCTGTGCTGAAGCAGGGATATCCTGAACCTGACCTATTGGTGGCCTTTGAGGACTGGAGTTGGCCCGATTCCGTTACGTATCAGCTAAACTGGACACAACACACGAATCCCATCAGAAACACTCAAAGGAAAAGCCCCCAATTGCAACATATAACTTTTAATATAAATAACATTTTAAAAAGCAATTCATTAGACTAGGAGGTGTCTTTTGGATTATTTCTGTATCCAGTTCAGCGTAATAGTTGATTATCTCAGATAGAACCCCTCCTTCTGTCTTCTCTAGCCGAGTGGACCTCCACTATAACTGAACCCTAATTCACAAAGCTCTGTAAATCAGGTCAAATAACGGCCGGCTCTCTCAAGCAGGAAGGCCCGTTATTGTCTCTAGTTACAGCCTTATTTATTAAGGTAATATTAAACCACAAATAACGTTTGTAATTTTCCTCATTAGAAGAGGTTACATACACATTTCACGGACAAGGGTGAGTTATCTTCAATAATGTGATGTAATTAAGTCGTGGCGTTACTTCCATCCAGGTAGTGAAATAGGGTTTATACTAAGGAGAGGAAAGTAGAAGGAGGGAGGGGTGTGGGGGAAGGAGATAGAGAAGGTTCGAGGAAGATGAGTTATGGAGGGGGTGATAGAGGATTTAGAGGGAGTGAGTCATGAGGTGAGAAGAAGCGAGGGGAGATAGATAGACGCAGAGAGATTGAAGGGAGAATGAGAGAGGGGGGACACAGAGAAGGAGATATAAGGGCGAATTAGAGTGGATAGATAGAGAGGGAAGGGGGAGAGAGTGCAGGGGATAGCGGGAGCTGGTAGTAAGAGAGAGGTAGAGAACGTTGAGAGAGGTGGAGATAGAGAGAATGAGAGGGGCCAGAGATAGAGAAGTGAGAGGGGAGTAATAGTAGAGAATAAGGATGGGATGAGAAAGAAGCGGCGAGGGAGAGAGATAGAGAACGGGGTATCACAGGTATCTCCCCACATGGAGTATACTATAGTTAATCGATTTGGAGGTATAAAGTCAACGGGTACCCTCCTAAATTAGACCCCTCTCTCCTACCCCACCACACCCCCCCAACAGACACCCAGTTCATTGATGTGAGTACGCCAGAGGAACAAAGGACGACATACACGATGTGTTATTTCTATTGATAACCTATAACAGAGTTTGGTGAATAGGGAGTATTATATATTATATATATCTGAATATCATTCAGGTTGTTAATCATCCTGTACTATCCTATATTTATCCTACAGAAAGCGGCCGTTACAAATAGCACCATGCTTTTCGGAGTAAATCCTGGTTAACGTCATGTTACCGGATGTTAATTTGGGTTAATATCCTGTTTAAATAACGAGCCGAGTGACCCTTGGCCTCTCGTTGTGATGTACTGTATGTTGCTTCCAGATTATTATTTTTAATGCTGTTCTGTTACTTTTAACATGTAGTATTTGCATTTGTTGATGGGGTTTCTGCAGGGACGAAAGCTTTAAATTGAGCAATTCTTGGGGACTAGCAGTAAACTGAAACTTTGCAGATATTAAACTACAACTTGAACATAGAGGCAAACTCGGCTTTTTAACCAGCACATGTCCTAGCCCTCCTCCAGGACACGTCTCAGAACATCCTCATGTAGGAACCATGTTTCTAATCCTAAAGGGTTATATTTCTTACACTACCTGGTAGCTGGGTCCAACCTCCGCCTTTTTCAAACCTGTCGGTGATGTTAAAAACAACAAAAATAAGATTTTAACAATGGAGACATGTTAATGAGCACCAGTGTGTGTGATGCAGTGATAAATAGCATATGGTAAAATGGTTGCAGAGATACTAAGACAAGCGCCTTCAACATCCAATGGTGGCACGGTGAGCACCACCAACATCCAATGGTGGCACGGTGAGTACCACCAAACATCCAATGGAGGGCACGGTGTGAGTCCACCAACATCCAATGGAGCACGGTGGCACCACCACCATCCATGGAGGCACGGTGAGACCACCAACTCCAATGGAGGCTCGGTGAGTACCACCAACATCCAATGGAGGCTCGGTAGTACCCAACATCCAATGGAAGCACGGTGAGCACCACCAACATCCAATGGAAGCACGGTGACCACCACCACATCCAATGGAGGCACGGTGAGCACCACCAACATCCAATGGAAGCACGTGGGTACCACCAACATCCAATGGAGGCACGATGAGCACCACCAACATCCAATGGAAACACGGTGACCACCCCAACATCCAATGAGAGGGGCACGTGAGCACCACCAACTCCAATGAAAAGCACGGTGAGTACCACCAAACATCCAATGGAGGCCGGTGAGAACCAAAAACACTCCAATGGAAGACACGGTGACACCACCAACATCCAATGGAGGCACGGAGAGCACCACCAACATCCAATGGAGGCACGGTGAGCCCACCAACATCCAATGGAGCTCGGTGAGCACACACCAACACCAATGAAGCACGTGAGCACCAACATCCAATGGAAGCACGGTGGACCACCACCACACCAATGGAGGCACGGTGAGCACCCCAACCAATGGAAGCACGGTGAGTACCACCAACATCCAATGGGGCTCGGTGAGTACACCACCAACATCCAATGGAAGCACGGTGAACACCACCAAAACCAATGGAGGCACGGAGAGCCCCCAACACCCAATGGAGGCACGGTGAGCACCACCAACATCCACTGGAGGCACGTGAGCACACCAACACCAATGGTGAAGCGGAGAGCACCACCACATCCAATGGAGGCACGGTGAGTACCACCAACATCCAATGGAGGCACGGATAGCACACCAACATCCAATGGAGGCACGGTGACCACCACCAACATCCAATGGAGGACACGTGACAACCACCAACATCCAATGGTGGCACGATGAGCACGCACCACAACATCCAATGGAGGCACGGTGACCACCACCACATCCAATGGCGCACGATGAGCCCACCAACATCCATGAAGCACGTGAGCACCACCACACACCAATGGAGGCACGATGGTACCACCACATCCAATGGAGGCATGAGTACCACCAAACATTCAATGGAGGACACGGAAGCACTACCACACATCCAATGGAGGACACGGTGAGTACCACCAAACATCAATGGAGGCACGGAAGCACCACCAACATCCAATGGAGGCAACGGTGTACCACCACCAACATCAATGGGGGCACGGTGAGCACCACAACATCCAATGGAGGCACGGTGAGCCACCACCCAACATCCAATGGAGGCCTGGAGCACCACCAACATCCAATGGTGGAGCACGGAGCACACCACCAACATCCAATGGAGGCACTGTGAGCACCACCAACATCCAATGGAGGACGGAGACACCACAACATCCAATGGAGGCACGGAGCACCACCACCAATCCAATGGAGGCACGAGTGAGTACCACCAACATCCCATGGAAGCACGGTGGAGTACCCACCAACATCCAAGGAGGCACGATGAGTACACCAACATCAATGGAAGCAGGTGAGACCCACCAACATCCATGAGGCAACGGTGACCACCACCAAACATCCATGGAGGCCACGATGAGCACCACCAACATCCAAGGAAGCACGGAGAGCACCACAACATCCAATGGAGGCACAATGAGTACCACCAACATCCAATGGAGGCATGAGTGAGTACCACCAACATTCAATGGAGGCATAGTTGATTAGTCCACCAACATCCAATGGTGAGCACGTGACCACCACCAACATCCAATGGAGGCACGGTGAGCACCACCAACATCCAATGGAAGCACGGTGAGCACCACCAACATCCAATGGAGGCACGATGATACCACAACATCCATGGAGGCATAGTGAGTACCACCACACATTCAATGGAAGCGACGTGACCACCACCAACATCCAATGGGGCTGGAGCACGATACCCACCAACATCCAATGGGGCACGGAGAGCACCACCAACATCCAATGAGGCACGATGAGTACCACCACCTCCAATGGAGGCTGGGGAGCACCACCAACATCAATGGCTGTATGCAACGGTGACCACCACCAACATCCAATGGAGGCATAGTAGAGTACCATCACAAACATCCATGGAGGCATAGTGAGTACACCAACATCCAATAGCTACGTTCGTGAGTACCACCAACATCCAATGGAGGCACGGGACACACCAACATCAATGGAGGCACGGATGAAGTACCACCAACATCCATTGAGGCACGGGAGCACACCAACATCTCAATGGTGGCATAGTGAGTACCACCAACATCCAAGGGAGGCATTAGTGAGTACCCACCAACATCCAATGGGGAAGGAACCAAACCATCCAATGGAGGCATCGTGAGTACAACCACATCAATGGAGGCTTGGTGAACCACCAACATCCAATGGTGGAGGGAGACCACCAACATCAATGGGGCTCGTGAGCACCACCAACATCAAAATGGAGGCACGTGAGTACCACCAACATCCCAATTGAGGCATAGTGGAGTCACCACCAACATCCAATGGTGCATAGTGAGTACCACCAACATCCAATGGTGGCATAGTTGAGTACCACCAACATCCAATGGGGAATAGTGAGTACCACCAAACATCCAATGGAGGCACGGTGAGTACCACCAACATCCAATGGAGGCATAGTGAGCACCACCAACATCCATGGTGGCATAGTGAGCTACATACCATAGTGAGTACCACCAACATCCAATAGGGGGCCTGCGTGAGC
>WSYH01001650.1:64773-90107 GCA_036426205.1 Ascaphus truei
TCCCCCAACATCCAATGTGAGCATAGTGAGTACCACCAACATCCAATGGAGGCATAGTGAGTACCCAACATCCAAATGGAGGCATTAGTGAGTCCCCAACATCCAATGGGGCAAGTGAGTACCACCAACATCCAATGGAGGATAGTGAGTACCACCAACATCCAATGGGAGGATAGTGAGTACCACCAAAATCCAATGGAGGCATAGTGAGTACCACAAACATCCAATGGGGGCTCCCTATGAAACACCAAATGCCAATTGAGGCATAGTGAGTACCACCAACATCCAATGGAGGCATAGTGAGTACCACCAACATCCAATGGAGGCATAGTGAGTACCACCAACATCCAATGGAGGCACGGTGAGTACCACGAACATCCAATGGAAGAACGGTGAGTGTGCTACATGGGAAGCTTTACGCAAGTTGCTCTGCATGTGTTGTGTTGCCTGTTCGTCTGGGAATGTGATGCTATTGCCACGTGTGACACACACAGAGACATGTCCATATGGGAGGGAGAGGGGAAACACTAACGTTCCCAGGAACGTGTTTGTTAAAAATAAGTTTGAGCTGTTTGAAAGAAAAGACATCCAGTGACATAAGAAGACAAAAATAAGGACGTTTTCAAACAGGACAACAGCACAAAAACACAAGACTCAATGTTACCATTTGTTACCAATGGAGCTGCGTTCAATTTTGGTGCAATGCGTCACGTTAATGGGAGCAATAACGTCTGCAACATCTGTATAACATCTCAAGCCAGCTTCCTGGGGCCTGACACTTCCGCCCTCATCTGCAACACCTCATCCTAGACCTAGAGGATGGTCAACTGCACGTCTCAACTGAATGGTCAAAAAGCCCAGCTTTGGATAGAATCTGTAGGGTGTCACTGTGGAAGCCACTTACCTTTCTTATCCTTCTTTTCATCCTCTGCTTCACTTGCCCCTAACAAGGTGAAGATGATTCCGGTCTGAGAATTCACCCCCACAGCAGTTACAAGCATTCTTCCTGATCCCTCCATCACATGAGTACCTGGGTGAAAAATGCAAAGAGAAGGTTAGAGCTGAGGAGGTCCCATCTTTGCACGGGGAGAAGTCTTCTCTGCTTAAACTCTTGGATCTACGACTGGGATCCTCTTTGGTGGCAGAGCTGGTGATGGAGCAATCTGTGTGTTATAAGTCACTAAAGGTGTACAGTTACCATCATACAATATAAACAAATATATTATTACGAAGAAGAAAATGCAAGATGCCCTTACAAATAAGGAAAGCACATTTGAATCTTTCTTCTCCTAGATGATATAGTTGAGCAATAAAAAATAATAGTTAGATAGATACTGGCTGCCATTGTGGTGGGAAATGGTCTTTCTGCTACTGAAGCCTACATCTGGGTTTCGAGCGTGAGGGGGATTATTATTTATCGTTTAAGCGCCAACGTATTTCGTAGCGTGGTACAGTGGGGGGAACAGAGTGACATAAGCTAGAATGACTCACAAATAAGGACAGGCAAGCGCAAACAGATACAGGAGCTAACGAGGGACCTGATCTTTACAGCTTACAATCTAGAGGGAACGAGGGGCAATGTTGTAACAAAAGGTATTGGCTGCTCATTGTGAGATGGAGTATATATCAGGGTGGAGAATGTTTCATGACAGGGTATGGTCCAGCCGCACAGCTGATTCTATGAAGGTTTGGGGGTGCAGATGTTAGGGGGTGAATGCTGCATTTGCTAAGTCTAACCATACATTCCCTTTCCCCATATATAACCAGGTTAGATTTGAGGCTGGGTGAGCTTCTCTGTGAGGCTTTCGCTATCTCTCACTAGAATATTCCAGGTAGGGGAGGGTGGCAGAAGTGGAGATCTGCTTTTGTCTCCCGGCAGGGGATGACCTGATTCCTCAGCCTGACTCTAAAAGGGAAAAGTTACAGGTGCATTTCTTCCACCGATGTATCTTCCTCTTTGTAGATATATAATTATTGCCTGGGGATTTTGCACAGTTATCTCATTAGTAATATAAAGCAGGGCTCAACTCCAGTTCTCAAGCCCCCCCAACAGCTCAGGTTTTTAGGATATCTCTGCTTCAGCACAGGTAGCTCAATCAGTCCCTGCTTCTGCACAGGTGGCTCAATCAGTCCCTGCTTCAGCACAGGTGGCTCAATCAGTCCCTGCTTCAGCACAGGTGGCTCAACCAGTCCCTGCTTCAGCAAAGGTGGCTCAATCGGTCCCTGCTTCAGCACAGTGGGCTCAATCTGTCCCAGTCTTCGACTGAGCCTCTGATTGAGCTACCTGTGCTGAAGCTGGGATATCCTAAAAACCTGACCTGTTGTGGGGAGGGGGCTTGAGGAGTGGAGTTTGCCCCCCCTGATATAAAGCACGGCTACTACAAATGATCTGCTTTAATTACACCTCTACTTTAAGCAAAGCCACTTTCCTACACAGTCTATGTACATATGATATGATATAACAGCTGGTGCTATATAATCCTACATGGTTTATTCTGGTATAACAATAGAGAAAGAATACAGAGGGCGCTAGACTGACAGTATACAGTATGTACAGAGAATTTCTCATCTTCTGAAATCGTATAACCTCTCTATTATGTAGGAGACCACCTGAAAAAATAAAATAAAAAATGAATAAACAAAGATAAAAACAAAACAAATGAAATATGTATGTATGTAGGTATGTATGTATGTAAGTATGTATGTATGTGTGTGTGTGTGTATGTGTGCATGTATGTATGTAAGTATGTATGTATGTGTGTGTGTGTATGTGTGTATGCACGTATGTATGTATGCATGTATGTATGTACAGTATGTATGTCTTTCTTTATATAGCGCCATTAATGTACATACTGTAGCACTTCAATCATACGTGACAATCATATAAATAACAAATAATATAAATAAGTGCTTCAGACATAAAAGTGACATGTAGGAAAAGGAGTCCCTGCTCCGAAGAGCTTACAATCTAATGTAAAAATGTCCAGTATTATAAAGAAATAGAAAGTCTGTCAGGCTGTTAATATTGCAGCTAATGTGGAGATGAAACCTCCGAGGTTATGTTGTATTCTGGGTATGTTGTATTCTGGGTATGTTGTATTCTGGGTATGTTGTATTCTGGGTATGTTGTATTCTGGGTATGTTGTATTTGGTATGCTGTGTATGGGTATGCTGTTCTGGGTTATGCTGTATTCTGGGTATGCTGTATTCTGGGTATGCTGTATTCTGGGTATGTATGTGTATTCTGGGTAGTGCTGTATTCTGGGTATGCTGTATTCTGGGTATGCGGGTATTCTGGGTATGCTGTATTCTGGGTATGCTGTATTCTGGGTATGCTGTATTCTGGGTATGCGTATTCTGGGTATGCTGTATTCTGGGTATTCTGTATTCTGGGTATGTTGTATTCTGGGTATGTTGTATTCTGGGTATGTGTTTATGGGTCGTTGTATTCTGGGTATGTTGTGTTCTGGGTATGCTTGTATTCTGGGTATGTTGTATTCTGGGTATGTTGTATTCTGGGTATGTTGTATTCTGGGTGTGTTGTATTTTGGGTATGTTGTTGTCTGGGTATGTTGTGTTCTGGGTATGTTGTGTTACGGGTATGTGTATTCTGGGTATGTTGTATTCTGGTATTGTATTCTGGGTATGTTGTATTCTGGGTATGTTGTATTCTGGGTATGCTGTATTCTGGGTATGCTGTATTCTGGGTATGTTGTATTCGGGTATGTGTATTCTGGGTATGTTGTATTCTGGGTATGTTGTATTCTGGGGTATTGTGTTACGGTTATGTTGTATTCTGGGTATGTTGTTTCTGGGTATGTTGTATAATGGGATGTTGTTTCTGGGTATGCTGTATTCTGGGTATGCTGTATTCTGGGTATGCTGTATTCTGGGTATGTTGTTCTGGGTATGTTGTATTCTGGGTATGTTGTATTTGGGTATGTTGGATTCTGGGTATGTTGTGTTCTGGGTATGTTGTATTCTGGGTATGTTGTATTCTGGGTATGTTGTATTCTGGGTATGTTGTATTCTGGGTATATTGTGTTACGGGTATGTTGTATTCTGGGTATGTTGTATAATGGGTATGTTGTATTCTGGGTATGTTGTATTCTGGGTATGCTGTATTCTGGGTATGCTGTGTTCGGGTTGTGTTCTGGGTATGTGGTTCTGGGTATGTTGTAGTCTGGGTATGTTGTATTTCGGGTATGCTGTATTCGGGTATGTTGTGATTCTGGGTATGTTGGTGTTTCGGGTATGTTGTAGTCTGGGTATGTTGTATTCTGGGATGTTGTATTCTGGTATGTTGTATTCTGGGTGATGGTTGTTATGTATTCTGGGTATGTTGTATTCTGGTATGTTGTATTCTGGGTATGTTGTATTCTGGGTATGTTGTATTCTGGGTATGTTGTATTCTGGGTATGTTGTATTCTGGGTATGTTGTATTCAGGGTATGTTGTATTCAGGGTATGTTGTATTCTGGGTATGTTGTATTCTGGGTATGTGTATTCTGGGTATTGTATTCTGGGTATGTTGGATTCTGGGTATATTGTATTCTGGAATGTTGTATTCTGTTGTCGGTATGTTGTGTTCTGGGTATATTGTATTCTGGGAATGTTGTATTCTGGGAATGTTGTGTTCTGGGTATATTGTATTCTGGGTATGCTGTATTCTGGGTATGTTTTATTCTGGGTATGTTGTATTCTGGGTATGTTGTATTCTGGGTATGTTGTATTTGGGTATGTTTGTATTCGGGTTGTTGTATTCTGTATCGGTATGTTGTATTCGGGGTATGTTGTATTCTGGGTATGTTATATTCTGGGTATGTTGTATTCTGGGTATGTTGTATTCTGGGTATGTGGTATTCTGGGTATGTTGTATTCTGGGTATGTTGTATTCTGGGTATGTTGTATTCTGGGTATGTTGTATTTTGGGTATGTTGTATTCTGGGTATGTTGTATTCTGGATATATTGTATTCTGGATATATTGTATTCTGGGTATGCTGTATTCTGGGAATGTTGTATTCTGGGTGTGTTGTATTCTGGATATATTGTATTCTGGGTATGTTGTATTTTGGGTATGTTGTATTCTGGATATATTGTATTCTGGGTATGCTGTATTCTGGGTAAGACGAAAGTGTGTCCCTAAAACGTACAAACATTCAGGGCCTTACCAGACAGTAGCATCGGGTCTTTATCTACAGACTTGCGGACTTGGTCAGACTCTCCAGTTAAGGAACTTTCATCGATCTTCAGATCATTTCCTTGAATAAATAAGCCGTCAGCAGGGAGCAGGTCACCTGTTGGAGAACGGAAATGGTTCAAACCCTCTGTGTCCCATCCTAACAGGAATGGGATAATGGGATATCCATGGATCCCTCGTATCTACAATGTGCGTTCAGAGAGGCTAACTAGTTCCATGCTCACTATACTGTATAAGGAAGTTATACCTTATCTAAGCGTCCGCATGTTATTGGGGAAACTCACCATATTTTACTTGGGCAATGTCTCCAACAACCAGCTCAGCCACCGGGATCTGAATCACCTGACCTCCACGGACCACGGTGAATTTTTGCTCCTGTTCAATGCGGCTTTGGAGGCCTCGGAACTGCTTCTCTTTGCTCCAGTCATTGAAGGCAGTGACAATTACAACACAGACAACGGACAGGAGGATGGCAGCCCCTTCGATCCAGCCAGCTTCTGCTTCTCCTTCATCTTCTGATCCCGCTGCACCGCCACAGTCTGAAAAACCACCAGAGAACCTAGTCAATGTCTTCGAGCTTTGGCATCTGTAGACCCCGGTGCTAAAGGTTCATCAACAGTAACTAAGATGATACTCTTTACCCCTGAGAGCCATTTTCTTGCATACAGTCTGTTGACACTGTTCTGTGATGTTATAAGGTTTTCAGATGACAGGCACGATAAGGTTTGTAATGACCATTCATGGGTACAAGAGGAAGGGGGCAGACTTGGTGCGGTAAGTGGCTCGTCAAAGTCTATTGGGGCATATTCTAGTAGCGGCGAATTGTGCAAATCCGTGCGGAAAGAGCCCTTTCCGATGGGATTGGCACGCGGTGCTATTCTGTAAGCCCTTCTCGGTTTTAATTCCGGCTGTGCAAATCCGGGCGGAATGACCACAAAGGCTGAAACTCGCATTTTTGGACGGCCAGCTAAATTATACTAGCTCCGTTAAGTGCAAAATGTAAAACCACGTCTAATAACTCGCATCTTGTTTTCTCGCCTCCTTCAAAGTGGCGAGATTGGTACTGCGAGTTCCATCCAGAGACGGATATATGGGTTTTACCGAGAGAGATCAAAACTCATATCAGCATGCCCCGCCTGTCACACGCTGGATAGAGCTCGCACCCCCTCAGGTCATTCCGCTTCAAAACCAAGTACAATCGCGGTGTTTTGGCTGTTAAACCACGGGGGTTTGTCACTTCTTATAGATCCGGTTTAAACCGTGCGATTTGCAATAGAAAAGACGGATTTTTGGCTACATTTAATCTGCTATTTATGACCGTGTCAAACTGTGCGGTTTTACAAGGTCAAACTCGCCGCTACTAGAATATCCCTGTGTTTCTAGCACCCCTTTAGAACTGGCCTCTCTAGGATTACACCAAGGATAATGCCCGTAGAGCTGTCAGCATTTCCTTGCACACGAGCACAATCAATGCTTTTGAGCATTAGAAATAACAAAGTTAAACAAACACAAAGAAAATCTGATCAGGACTTCACTGTACACAACAGCTGCATAGAAACAGCCATTACCCTAACAAGATGCATTATAACCCGGGGTGATTAGGGTTCAGGGGTCACTTTTTATTGAAACAATACACTGGAGGTGAAGCTAAATATAGACTCGATGAAATCATTAATGAATCTTGATCTGCTTACAACACATCCCTATCTCTCTCTCTCCCGCCTGGTGCTGTAATATGCGGTGATCTGATCTCTCCGGCTGGCTTGGGCAGGCTGCCACGTCTCAGGTACGCCTCTCTGAAGGTCACCCTGGGAGCGAGGATTTAGAGCTTGCCATTAGATCGCACGGCTCGGTTGGGAGGGATAGTGGTATGCAGTAAATCCTGCATTCGGTTCCCAACACAAAAAGCCAAGGGGCCATATTAGAAATCCCCAATCCCTCATTTGGGAGGACAGGGAGTTACGGAGGATCGGAAATGATACTAGTTGGGAGGCCGGCAAAGCTTCCACTCCTGAGCCATGATTGGAGTTCATGGTAACGTTTTGCAGTTGATTCAATTCTGTTATGGCAACTCCGAAACACTATGGGGCCTATGCTATAAGGGTTCATAAAAGAAATTGCCGGGCCGTTTTCGCCGCCTGTTTTTGGAGTGTTGCTATCACGGTATTCATATAGTCTCGATTACCTGTGATAGCAAAATTCCCAAAACGGGCGAGTAGCTGGCGACGTGACGATTGCCTCTCTCAAAAGGCCTCCCCAGGCGATTTGTTTTGGACGGCAGAGAGCGCTGCAGAGAGAGCGCTGCAGAGAGAGCGCTGCAGAGAGAGAGAGCTGCAGAGAGAGAGAGCCACCTCTCCCTGCGCAAATCTCACCAGCGATCAAAAGTTTTCAATATAAATTTTAATACTAGTGTAGATGAGCAGGGGGTCTCCGGAGCAGAACCGCGTTGATTTGAGGTCCGGGGACCCCATGCTTCCCAAGATACAGGCCCCATCCCTGGACCTCAAATCAACGTGGTTCTGCTCCGGAGACCCCCTGCTCATCTACACTAGGATTAAAATTTGTATTAAAACAGCTTCCTTACCTTAGTGCCCAGCCGCTAAGGCAATGAAGGGGTTAAAACTAGACAGCCTGTTTCTTGGGGCAGAGGGCGTGAATGAAGGGGGTAGTAGTCCCAGGGTGGGTGCTTAGGCCTGTCTGGGTGGTTGCAGGAGGAGTTAACCCCTTCACTACCATAGCGGTGGGAACCGCTATGGTAACCAGTCCCGCTACTCACCGGAAGGCATAATCATCCATCCTTGGGGCTACTACCCCCTTCACCCAATACCTCTACCCCCAAGAACAAAAATAAACACAACAACCCTACTACCCCCAACAACCCCCCCCAAACACATACAGTACAGTAATGGGCAAAATTACTATTATCCACATATAGATAATAGTGCATTTGTCCATTATAAAATCAAACATTAGTCAGCCAGCATTAATAAAGTAAATAAAACGTTCACCTTACCCCTGCCATCATGAAGTCCTCGTCAGCATACCCCAGGTCCATGTCCTCCGATGCCAGCAAGAATACTAGAAAAAATACAATCTAATGGCCCCTAACCCTTTAATCACCATAGTGGTTAATAACTGCAATAGTAATTAAGGGTGTAACCCCTGCCCCCCGCTACTCACCTGGGAGGCCTAACCACCCACCCCGGCCCCACTATACCCACCCTGTACCCATTGATTGGCACAGTGGTATATCATACCCATATAATATGGGCATGATAAGCCACTATATCACTCAATGGTCAACCTAATAAAAATAATGAAGGCTAAAAATACAGCATATCCAAAGAAATACACAAGCACCTAAACACCCCAACAATAAAAGAACAAAAAAGCCACAACTACACTTCATTTACATTAATCTATCACTTTTTTTTTTTTTAAAGGATCTGACGTCATCTCCAAGGGAGGTATGTCACATCCTTAAAACCACATGGCTATAACACATTGTATTACAGCCAATGGGATTGAAGACAATCCCATTGGTTGCTGTACCATGTGATAGGTTACATTAGTTCAAAAGGATGTGACATCATCCCTTAAAGTGATGTCACATCCTTTTGAACTAATGTAACCTATCACATGGTACAGCAACCAATGGGATTGTCGCGGTACGAGAGCTTGCAGATACGCCAGGATTCGTAGGGTGAAGACTTCTAAAGGTAAGCAAAATATTGAATGTATGAAATTGTCTTTTTTCCCAGGTTTTTTTATTGTATTTATTTATTTTTATGTATTTGCTTGCCAATTGGCTGTTAATGTATTAATCTGTGCCCCTTTAGGGTACAGATAAATACAGTGACAGGCAATGCATTTTTTGGCAAATGCTTGTTTATTATTGATTGTTATTTTTTTCTATTTGTTTTTATTGTTTGGATTCAATTGTTTGGAATTTGGATGGCTTGTTTTAGTACATTTCAGGATTGGTTAACGTTTTTAATTAATTAATTAATTAATTGTTTTGTTGGCTAGTGGTTTTATTTATTTAATTGATTTGTTGGCTACTGGTTTAAATTAATTATTTGTTGTGTTGGCTATTGGTTTTATTTCTTTAATTGATTGGTTGTATAGATGTTTATTTATTTGTATTCTTATGTTTTGTAATAACATAATTGGAATTATTTTGCTGTTTTAGTGATAGATTAATGTAATTGATGTGTAGTTGTGGCTTTTTAGTTCTTTTACTGTTGGGGTGTTTAGGTGCTTGTATATTTCTTTGATTGTTGTGTATTTTTGGCCTTCATTATTTTTATTAGGTTGACTATTCAGTGCTATAGTGGTTTATCATGCCCATATTATATGGGTATGATATACCACTGTACCAATCAATGGGTACAGAGTGGGAATAGTGGGGCCGGGGTGGGTGGTTATGCCTCCCGGGTGGGTAGCGGGGGACAGGGGTAACCCCTTAATTACTATAGCGGTTATTAACCACTAAGGTGATTAAGGGGTTAGGGGCCATTAGATTGTATTTTTTCTTATATTCTTGCTGGCATCGGAGGACATGGACCTGGAGTATGCTGATGAGGGCGCCCTTCATGATGGCAGGGGTAAGGTAAACGTTTTATTTATTTTATTAATGCTGGCTGGCTAATGTTTGATTTTATAGTGGACAAATGCACTATTATCTATATGTGGATAATAGTAATTTTGCCCATTACTGTGCTGTATGTGTTTGGGGGGGGGTGGTTTAGAGGGGGGTTGTTGGGGATAGAGGATGTGAGTAGTAGGGTTGTTGTGTTTTAAAATATTTCTTGTGGGTAACGAGGACGGGTGAAGTTGGCATTTGACCCTTGGTGGGTGTTTATACCTACCGGGTGGGTAGCGGGAGGGGTTAACCCCTTCATTACCTTAGCGCTATTAACTGCGACGGTAATGAAGGGGTTAACTCCAACCGCAACCCCCCCGCAAGGCCTAAACACCCACCAAGGGCCAAATACCACCTTCACCCACCCCCACTACCCACAATAAAGATGGCACTGGTAGTTTACCCCTTCATTGCCTTAGCGGTTAGCCGCTAAGGCAATGAAGTTGCCTGTAAATGCATTTTTATTGCATGGGATTCATGCCGGGGGTCTCCGATGCTGATATTAATGTGTATTAGCTCTGGAGACCCCCGGCATCAAACCAATGCAGGAAAAAAACATTTTTATTTCTAAGTCCTTTCTCGCCGCCTCTCAGCAGGTTCTCCCCAGCCTCACGCCAACTTTTCCTGGCATGAGGAATTTGGGAGAAACTCGCCATTATAGAGTCGCGGTTAGCCGCAATAAGATAATTGAGACAAGTTTCAGAACCAGAACCTACTAGAATTGCACGAGTTTCAGAACCTGACGATAAGTGGGTTATCGCCACTCACCCGGCGATTTCTTTTTGATGTCTGAAAAATTGGGCGATTTATGCCTTTATCGCCCACTTATCGAGGCTTACTGAATAGCAGTAGGCATTTTGGCCGACAAGTGCTCGATAAGTGGCTTATCGAGGTTTATTGAATAGGCCCCTTAGTGTTTTTCTAAGTTTTTTGATGACATGTAAGGAATCGGGGGCCACGTCCCTTGCATCGTGATCCCTCCTTACCCACTACCAGTACTGCAGCGGCGGCTGCTGCCCCTGCCCCCCGTCGCTACCCATGCCGCCGCCCAGTGCATACCTTGAACTCTGCCGCCGCCATCTTGGATTCTGGCACTGGTGTTACAGACTATCAGCTGTGCTCTACTACTTCCTGGTCTCTCAGCCACTCACGAGCAGCTCCTCGACACGCCTCCGCCATGCACCTCGTCCGGATTGCTCACTGTTGCTTTAAATATCCTGCTCTGCCTTCACTTCCTTGCTCTGCATAGCTCCTTGCTTCCTGTGTAGCCTGGAAACTGTCGTGCTCCTGTTTGTCTTTACCCCTACAGATTCGAACCGGCTTGTCTGACTTAACCCTCTGGCTCCCGACTTCGGCTTACCCATCACGATGCTTACCTCTCAGACCCTTGGACACGGAAACGGATTTGACTACGGAACTCTCGATACTCCTGAACTCGGCAAGTACAACGACTATTCTAAATCTTAACCCAGGCCTGGCCACGCTACAACCACATCCCGGACCCGCTCCCTCTGCTGTTGGTGTGTATATTCAACATCCCACCTCAGTACAGGGGACTGGCCTGGTCTGCGGGCTGCACAGCGTGACATCACATTACAGCTCTTTATAATAACGTCACAGACATTGTCAGGGACGGCTCCATCGACTGGGTGCCTGGAAATATGCTTTAAAGCTGCAGTCCAAGCTGCCATTTTTTATTTTCCCCCCTTTAATATGTGCATCAATACAATCCACATTATGAGAAGTAATTAGCTAAGTTGCCGATCGTTCCGTTCTGCTGTGATTGATCGGCGAAGTTTTGGCTCTCGGGTTCACTAAATGGCTGTCAGTGCAGCAGAAGAGGACCAAAGATGCAAAGTTCTGTGGGGAAGATCATGTGACCAGGGAGTCACTAGATACAATTGGTGCCCTGCTAGAGAGAGAGCGGGGCTCAAAAAGCGCTATGCCGAAGCCTGTTTCAGAAGAGGAAGGGGGTGTGACTTTGTAAAAGGTTGTTATAGAAACAAAAAACACTTATTACATTATAATACATTAAAAATGTAATTCAGCGTCGTTTAAAAAAATGCTACAAATATTTTCTCATAGTAGGGAACTGATTTATTAAAAAACACATGTAGGATATTGCTTGGTCTGCAGCTTTAAGCTTCTACCTGATTTCATTATTTCCTGGGGGGACGTCCTGTCTCCATTAAAATAGGAATATGAACGTTTTCTAAACGTTTTAAGACACAGCACTACTGAGAGCCCTCTAAATAGCATTAGTTGTTATTTCTTCTGCGTAAAACTCCAATCAGTCTTTCTGCAGTCATTTAAAAAGCACCTTGTGTATGTGTCTGCATTGTTTACTAAGCCTCCTCGGCACTTGCACAGGCACTAAAACAAGTTTATTCCAAGGCTTCACCCAATATTATTAGTATAGTGATCAGCATGGGTAAAGTTGGGGTTAATCGTCTATATACTGTACTAATCCTCCACTTCAGATTGGGCGCAGCCAATAAATTCAGGGTTGTCATGGCAACATTCCATAAGTGGGAAGACCGCTCTGAAAAAGATGGATTCTGGGAATTTGAACACACGCTTTCCCATGTATGTACAGTATATTGTTATTCTGACCTAAACCTGCAGAGGAAGCGTCGCTCTGCCGTAATCCTGTGATTTCCCAGTGCGGGCTGGTATGTGACTCCTAGTGGCATTCGCTGGGAGACGGTGACATAATAAGGCACCCACTGTGCACGGCAATCATTCATTTCATGGGGATATTAAAGCTGCAGACCAAGCAATGTTCTATATGGTACGGTGTGTGTCTGTGTGTAAGAGAGAGAGGGGTGTCTCTGACCTTCTCCGGAGCGGCACTCTTCCTGCAGCATCGAGTTGTCATGGTGACACAATGTTGCATGGCGACGCGTTACCATGATGCCGCAATGACGCTGCAGGCTGAGTGCCGCCTCCATGAAAGGCCCCCCATAGTCGTGGTCCCTGGGGGCCCCAGAGGGTCTTAATCTGCCTCTGTATGGAAGCAACCCCAAAACTTAAATAATGTCCCGTTTTTTGAAGATAACACAAGGTTATTAGATCTTTTCACCTCAACCCCCTAAGGGGCTGAGAGCATGTCTCACTCCCAGCCGGGAGGAACTAGAACTGCCTATCATTTAGGCTGCCTCCTCTTCAATACAGAGGGGGAGGGCACAAGGTCTGCACCGATTGGCTGTACACAAACCCAATTCACCTCCACCGCTGTCACTCAAAGAGACTGCATGGGGGGGGGGGGGGGTATAAACCCCACAGGATAGCCTCATACTGCCTATAGCTACTGGGACTTACGTGACAGGGGGCAGAAAATATAGCCTGGACCAGTTGTGGCTACACACCATTTAGTAAATCAGGACCTCGGTGCATAGTGTGCTGTAACCCACGCTATATACAGTATAATTAGGAATGACTGTAAACCCAATATCTATTCTTGTTTAAACCCTGCTAAATGTGGCTCTCTCAGGCGAAGTGTTCAATCATCCAGCTTTAATCCCCTTTCCTGTCTCATTGGGTTCTTGTCCACTGGGAATCTTCCATATGGCCTGGCTAACCCATTCTCTGCTGGAAAGGGCTTGAAATAACCTGCCTTACAGTGAATAAGTAAAACTAATGGGCAAAACGCAGCTGAACCACATACCCCGTGTAATAGGGCGCCCACCGCTTGGTACTGGAATAGACGAGCCCTTTTCTCTCTCCGTGATTATACCACCTTGAATTGTTTTACTAATCAGCAGGAATTGACTTACAAACGCCAACTCTCGCCTCACGATAATCCATCAGAAGGATTTGTAGCCACTTCTGGCGCTGATCGAGGAATGAGCACAATATGCCAGTGTCCTCTGCGTAACAATCTGCTCTGAAGCCGGCTACCCAGGCTGGAGTCTCAGCACGGCGTGCATTGGAATACATGACTGCCACACATCTGCTAAGGAAAGGTCTCTTCACCATCGCAGAGACCTGAATCCAACGAGATGAGCTCCTGATATGAAACCTTGCGTTGTGCTGTGCTGCGCTATCACGTAACGCCAGCTGCACCTGCTTCCACCTGCCTAAAACAACATCCTCCACCTAGGTATAACGAGCTGCAGACAATGTCTCTTGCATCCTCAGGCTCATCCAGCCGACATTATAACCTCATTACCATGTCTGCTACAATTACACCGAAACGCCCGACCTAACACCCAGTGCACAATATATTTCCTTGTAAAACCAATCAGGAATTGCTTGCAATGTTCCTGGAGGTTTTGTGCAGCTGGGCGGCTGTGCCGTGGAGTGAATGCAGGACAGAGATGGGGGTTCTCTCTCCTGTGCTGTGCGGTGTCTCACATACTCCTCATTTCTGAATTAGTCATTCTAATAGGATCTCGTATTAAACATTGCAGATAATTTGCACTTGCTTCAATGTGCAGGAGAGGCAGCAATTAAACAGATTAAAGTCTTTATTCAGAACTTGACTCCCGAAGAATTAGCAAGTGCACAAACAGAAAACGTGCGCCCAGATCCTTCGGAATAACAACACTAGCAATTATAGTAATTATAGGGCGACTGGTCTGACTGGCACCTCCCCTGCCTCCTCTTATCCTCACGCTGCGGTGCTGCACGATACCCATTTCATTTCTTTGCACCATTTCCATGCATTTGGAGTTGCTGGACTAATGAATTTTACCAATGGAGTCATTTTTAGATCGATTTAAATGTTATGGTTGAACTATTTGATGTGGTTCCTACTTCTACACAAATGTGCAATTTACACCTGGGAAACCAACATCTTAAACCCATTGGTGATTGTGGATGTCACGGCCCACTTTCCCCTTACTCTTTCCCCCAATAAACTCCTCCCCCCCCCCCCCCCACCCTTAGGTAATGTGTAATGTAGACAATTATGCAAGCTCTCAAATCCATCATCCACGCAAATGATCCCAGTGCTAATTGGGGGGCTACATATGGATTATAGAGTAGAGTGGGGGAGTAATACATAAAAAAAGATGACTTGCTTGACAAGGGTCTGTACATTTTGGGAAAGTATAAAATGTTCTGTTCAAGTTGGAACAGTAATTTACATGTTATGTAATCTTTCTGAGCATTGGCTATCTTTTCTTGGTTAAGGAAACCTAGAATTATATTGTGAAATTCTGGGGAACTTCACCCCTCTCCCCATCCGTGCCTCTCACATTCCCCCCCTCTTCCACTCCCCTCTCTTCCCCTCTTACACCCCCTCACTCTTTCCCTCTTACACTCCCCCCTCTTTCCCTCTTACACCCCCCTTTCCCTTACACCCCCTCTCTTTCCCTCTTACACCCCCCTCTTTCCCTCTTACACCCCCCTTTCCCTCTTACACCCCCATCTTTCACCCCCCTCTTTCCCTTTTACATCCCCCTATTTCCCTCTTACACTTCCCCCTCTTTCCCTTTTACATCCCCCTCTTTCCCTCTTACACCCCCCCCTCTTTCCCTCTTACACTTCCCCCTCTTTCCCTCACACTCCCCCCTCTTTCCCTCTTACTCCCCCCTCTTTCCCTCTTACACCCCCTCTTTCCCTCTTACACCCCCGTTTCCCTCTTACACCCCCTCTCTTTCCCTCTTACACCCCCCTCTCTCACCCCCCTATTTCCCTCTTACAACCCCCTCTTTCCCTTACACCCCCTCTTTCCCTTACACCCCCTCTTTCCCTCTTACAACCCCCTCTTTCCCTCTTACACCCTCCTCTTTCCCTCTTACACCCCCCACTTTCCCTCTTACACTCCCCTCTTTCCCTCTTACACCCCCCTCTTTCCCTCTTACACCCCCCTCTTTCCCTCTTACACCCCCCTCTTTCCCTTTACACCCCCCTCTTTCCCTTTACACCCCCCTCTTTCCCTTTACACCCCCCCTCTTTCCCTTTACATCCCCCTCTTTCCCTCTTACACCCCCTTCTCTTTCCTTCTTACATGCCACTCTCTCTCTTCCCTCCTACACTCCCCCCATCTCTTCCCCTCCTACACACACACACACGCACACGCGCGCGCGCACACACACACACACACACCCCTCTACTCCCATGCTGCGCACGCACGCACGCGTGCGCGCACACACACACACACAACCCTCTACTCCCATGCTGCGCTGCTCCGGTCCGAAGCTGCCTCCTGCAGTCAGGCGTTGGAGCTGACTTCCGGCGCCGATCGGACAAGGGAGGCGATTGAAGTTAATGCCGGGGAGATGCCACCACGCCACTTCTCGTGAGCCGGGGAGTCACCGAGCCGCAGGGCCTGGGACAGTTATCTCAGTTCCCCCCCCCCCCTCCCTCACCGTTGGACGCGGAACCCTTGAGTGGTGCCCGCGGAACCCGGTTGAAAATCACTGGCTTAAACTCGACATTCCTTACCGTCTTTGCACACATCTGTTTGACCCTGACGTGATGACAATGCAGGTCTCCCATACCAGGCCTGCACCCCTCCAGTATGAGAGTCCGCACGCCAGATTCGAACCTCACGCACAACAAGGGAAAGAGTAAGCTCTTTGGGCAGACTATCTCAGTCCCTTTTCATTACTACATACGAATATCTAACAATAACCAAGACAGTCAACATATGAGGATACGCCACCTACCTTCGTTGTCCCCTCCGGGCGGTCGGTAAAACGAGAGACCGAGAGATATAATGGCTGCAATCTCCAAGATGATCAGCGTGACGTCCTGCAGCGCCTCCCAGACTAGCTGTAAGAACGTTTTTGGCGTCTTTGGAGGTATAAAGTTTTTTCCAAAAACTTGCCTTCTTTTTTCTAGATCTGTCAGTGTGCCCGGCAGCCCTGCAGGGGGAGAGGAAAGCAGCGGCTGTGAAATACGGAATATCCTACCAGTTATTATACGCAACGCTGCATTACCGAGCCCGATAATGAAACATTATTTGAAGGGGGAAAAATGATAATATTGTAAACATTTATACTTCAATAACACCGAAAATCCCCAGTGTGGTTCATATGTGTTATTTTCACAGTGAAACTGTTTGTGATTCACTACACCTAATTTTATGTTAGAAAATATGAGATTATTTATATATTTATATATTATTTACAGTTGCTATATATATATATACACACACACACACACACACACACACACACACACACTAGTCGACAAATCACCAAAAAATCTACTCACCAAACAAAAAAATCTACTCGCCACCTAGTACCACACGTGTGCTGCTTGGGCCAATAGGAGCTCACCACGATGTTAAATCCACTCGCCCGGGGCGTGCAAATGTATAGGTTTGTCGAACACTGTATATATATATTGTATTGTATGTCTTTATTTATATAGCGCCATTAATGTACATAGCGCTTCACAGTCGTAATACATGTGGTAATCAAATAAATAACAGATAATATAAATAACAGATCATGGGAATAAGTGCTTTAGACATAAAAGTAACATTAAGGAAGAGGAGTCCCTGCTCCGAGGAGCTTACAATCTAATTGGTAGGTAGGGAAACGTACAGAGACAGTAGAGGAGTTCTGGTAAGTGGCGTCTGCAGGGGGCCAGCTTTATGTATCATGTGTTCAGAATATCCACAGTGCTATTCATCATTCTTTCCTTTAATGCAAGTGTGGTCTTAAGGTGGGTTCCTAACAAGGTGGATATAGAGGGTGCTAGTCGGGTACTGAGGGGAGCATTCCAGAGGTTGGGGACCAGTCCAGTGAAAAAGGTTTAAGGCGGGAGAGGGCTTTAGATACAAAGGGGGTAAAAGAAGACATCCTTGAGAGAACGCAAGAGTCTGGATGGTGCATAACGAGAATAAGGACTGAGTTGTAGGAGGGGCCAGAAGAGTGTAAATCTTTAAATGAGGACAAGAAATGGAGTGTGAGAATGGGGATTTGATTGGAAGCCAGAGAGGGATTTCAATGAGGGGGAGATGCTGAGACAGATCTAGTAAAGATAGAGTGGTTCTGGCAGCAGCGTTTAGGATAGAGTGTAGGGAGACAGGTGAGAGGCAGGAAGCCGGACAGCAGTGAGGTTACAGTAATCAGACGGAGGATGAGGGCCTGAGTCAGAGTTTTAGCAGTCAAGCAACAGAGGAAAGGGTGTACTTTGTTTATATTGCGGAGGAAAAAGCAACAAGTTTTTAGAATGTTTTGAATGTGAGGGGCGCATGTGAGAGAGGAGTCGAGGTGAGGCCCCTAGGCAGCGTGCATGGGCTACTGGTGAATGATCGTAGTTCCAACAGTAAGTGGAAGGAGGTAGTCGGCCACGGTTTTGGGAGGATGTATGAGAAGCTCTGTTTTAGAGCCATGTTGAGTTTAAGGCGGCGGAGGGCATCCAGGATGAGGATAGCAAGAGACATTCAGAACTTTGGTTTGTATAGCAGGTGTAAGGTCGGTTGTTAAAGTATTATTTGTGTGTCGTCAGCATAGAGGTGATAATCAACCCAAAAGAATGTTATTGATTATGGTCACCTAGAGTGAGTGTGTACAGAGAAAAGAGAAGAGGTCCCAGGACAGAGCCCTGGGGTAACCCCACAGAGAGATCAATAGAGGAGGAGGAGGTGTTACAAAGAGACACTGAAAGTACAATGGGAGAGGTAGGATAGATCCAGGATAAGCTTTGTTCCGAATACCAAGAGTATGGATAATGTGAAAGGAGAAGAGGTGGTCCACGGTGTCAAATGCTGCAGAGAGGTTGATAAAAATGAGCAGATGTAATGACCTCTATCTTTGGCAGCATGGAGGTCGTCAGTTATTTTTAGTGAGGGCTGTTTCGTGGAGTGAGCAGTCGGAAGCCAGATTGTAGAGGTCTAGGAGAGAACGGTGTTGAAAAATGGGAGCAAGCGAAGAGAATACAAGACGTTCACGGAGTTTAGAGGCAAAAGGCAGGAGGGAGACAGGTCGATAGTTAGAAAAGACAGGTAGGGTCAAGCTTGCTGTTTTTGAGTAATGGTGTGACTGTTTGCATGTTTGAGGAGGATGGAAAGGTTCCAGAGAAGAGGAAGGAGTTAAAATTGTGTGAGTGAAGGGATTATAGTAGGACAAGAAGGTTTTATTAGAGTGGGAGGGAATGGGTCAATAGGGCAGTGGTAGAGGGAGAGAGGGAAAAAACAGAGGGATGTTCTGACGGTATGGATTCCCACCTTTTCCTTAAAATAGTCAGCAAAGTTCTGAGCGAAGATGGAGGAAGGAGGAGGCAGCTGAGGTGGTTTGAGTAGATATCAAAGACAGAGAACACTCGCGTGGGTTAGACTTGTGCATGTTTGATTAGTGAAGAAAAGTAGCTTGTTTTAGTCTTGCGAGAGTGCAGAGTTAAAACAGGATAGCCTAAATTTGTAGTGAAGGAAGTTCTGCGAGAGTATGAGATTTCTTCCAGAGGCGTTCAAGGAACGAGTGGACGAACGCAGCATCGCGTGTGGGAATTTAGCCAGGGTCTAGGGTTAGAAGGGCGAGGGCAGCAAAGAGAAAGCGGGGCATGTAGATCAAGAGAGGAGGACAAGGCCAGAGTTTGTAGTTCCTGACCAGTTGTCAGGGTCTGTAGCAGAGCTGAGAGAGAGGAGCATAAAGTGGACTCAAAGTCAGGTAAGTGAATAGAGCGCAGGTTTCTGCAGAACGGGGGTAGATGGACGGTGGGAGACGGGAGAAGCAATGAGAATGAGGTGATGGTTCAGAGTAGAGGAAAGGGGAAATGGAGAAAATCGGAGAGAGAGAAAGTTTTTTAGTGAAACCCAGGTTAAGTAGTGGCCAATCCTTGTGGGTGCAGGCTGCCAGTCCACTGTTTGAAGGCCAAGAAAGAAGGTTAGAGAAAGAAGCGGGAAGCCCAAGGGAAGAGGGTCATCAATGTGGCATTGAAGTCCCAGGAGAAGAATAGGGTAGTCTGAGGATAGAACGAAAGAGAGCCGGATTCAATGGAGAGAAAGGCAAAGGGGATAGTATAGGGTAGGTGAGCGATAGATGACCACCACAGGACGGAGAGGAGAGAAGATCGGGACAGTGTGAGCCTCAAAGAGGGAAAAGCGAGAGATGGAGGAATAGGACGGGTTCGGTAACGGCAGAGAGAGGAGAAGAGGAGCCCCACGCCTCCACCCCGCCATCAGTGCGCGAAGTGTGGGAGAAGGACAGGCCACCATGGTAGAGGGCAGCTTCCAGAGCAGATCAGACTGAGTGGAGCGGTCTCATTATACAAAAAGGAGCAGAGTGAGAGAAAAATTCATGTACAGAGAGAACTTGTTAGAAAGGGAGCGAGCATTCCAAAGGGCACAGGATAAATGGAGAGAGGAGAGAGGGAGGCAGGGGATGGGTATGAGGTTTGAGGGGTTGACCCTATATAATATCTATATATATATATATAATCTATATTATATATAGTATATATATATATATATTCACCCATAAAATCAACCCCACCCTGATGAGACCGATCAAGGTCGAAACGGCTGTCTGTGGGTGGTTTTCTGGTATGCACCTTAACCCTGGCCTGTGCTCAAGCTGTGACCATGCAGCAAGCTTAAGCCTATAGGGACTCATGTTAAAATGGTTATTGAGGCAAAAAGTGACACTGTGTGCTCATTTGCATGTCATTTCCCAGAATCCCTTGCTGCAGTGGAAGTGCTGTATGCTGGGTGATGATAAGGGAAAGCGGGTGCAGACCTGCCTAAGACATGCATTGAGCATACAGTTATATTTGCATATATATATATTTATATATATATATATATATCTATATATCAGTGTTTCGTACAAACCTAACATTGCTCGCCACCCCGGGCGAGTGGATTTAACCCCCGGGCGAGTAAATTTGGCCCAGCAGCACACGTTTGTGTCCTAGGTGGCGAGTAGATTTTTTTGTGTGGCGAGTAGATTTTTTGGTGATTTGTCAACCACTGTATATATATCTATATATATATATATATATATATTATATATTACACACTTAGTTTGGGTAAAAAATACAAAACCCTCTACATCAACGCAAAGCAAATGGAATATTACTAGTGCTCAGTTGCAATGTCTTGCAGGTTTGCACCCCGCCTTCACACCCTTATCAACCCAGCACACAGCACTTCCACTGCAGTCAAGGGATTCTGGGAAATGACATGCAATGAGCACGCAGTGCCCCTTTGCTTCAAAGATCAACATTATATATAATATATATATATATAATATATATCTATATATATTAATTCTAATATATTACTCATTCTCTCTTCTCTCTCTCTACTCTATCTCTCTGTCTTCTCTCCTCTTCTCTCTCTCTCTCTCTCTCTCGTCTCCCCCCCCCCCCCCCCGTTCAGGTCCGTATTGGACACTGATACAAGTTTTGTTAATTCGGCTGTGTACCAAATAAATTCAAGTTACAGTTAAATATGAGATGGGGCTTAAAGTGCAGTCTATCAGCTTTAATTTGGGGTATTCACATCCAAATTGGAGGAAGGGTTTAGGAATTACATCTTTTTAATAATTTAGCACCCCTCTTTTTCAAGGGACCAAAAGTAATTGGACAATTGACTCAAACGGTGTTTCATGGACAGGTGTGGGCTATTCCTTCATTATTTCATCATCAATAAGCAGGTAAAAGGTCTGGACTTGATTCCAGGTGTGGCATCGCATTTGAGCTGTTGCTGGTGAACCCCAAACATGCGGTCAAAGGAGCTCTCAAATGCAAGTGAAACGGGCATCCTTAGGCTGCAAAAAAAAAAAAAAACCCATCAGAAAGATAGCAGGAAACATTAGGAGTGCCAAATCACAGCTTGGTACATTCTGAAAAAAAAAGAGACTCACTGGTGAGCTCTGCAACACAAAAAGAGCCTGGACGCCACGAAGCAACAACATTGGTTGATGATCGTAGGATCCTTCCCATGTTAAAGAAAAACCCCTTCACACATCCAGCCACATGAAGAACACTCTCCAGGAGGTTTGGCATATCATTATCCAAGCTACCATAAAGGAGAAGACTTCACAAGAGCAAATACAAGGGTTCACTCACACAGGTGCAAACACATTCATAAGCCACAAACACGAAAGGCCAGATTAGACTTTGCCAAACATATCTAAAAAAGACAGCCAGTTCTGGAACAGCATACTTTGGACAGGTGAAACAAGATCAACCTGTACCAGAATGATGGGAAGAAAAAGTATGGCGAAGGCTGTGAACGGCTCATGATCCGAAGGCATACCACATCACTGTAAAACACGGTGGAGCATGGATGGAATGGGCATGCATAGGCTTACATGGCCCTGGGTCACTATTATTATTGATGATGTGACAGAAGACAGAAGCAGTCGGTGAATTCTGAAGTGTATGGATATATTGTCTGCTCAGATTCAGCCAAATTCAGCGAAGTTTGATTGGACGGCGCTTCACTTTACAGATGATAATGACCCAAAACATAATGCGAAAGCAACCCAGGAGTTTTTTATAGGCAAAGAAGTGGGAATATTCTGCAATGGCCGAGTCAATCACCTGATCACAACCCGATCGAGCATGCATTTCCTCACCTTGCTGAAGACAATTAAGGCAGAAAGACCCCCGAACAAAACACACAACTGAAGACAGCTGCAGTAAGGCCTGGCAAAGCATCACAAGGAGGAAACCCAGGTGTTTGGTGATGTCCATGTTTTCCAGACTTCAAGCAGTCATTGCCTGCAAAGGATTACTCGGAAAGTATAAAATGAAATTTTATTTATGATTGTGTTATTTGTCCAATTACATTTGAGCCCCTGAAATAAGGGGACTGTGTGTGAAAATGGTTGCAATTCCTAAAAGTTTCATACGATTATTTTTGTTCAACCCCTTGAATAAAGCTGAAAGTCTGCAACGTCTGTGCATCTCGGTTGTTCATTTCAAATCCTTGTGGTGTGCGTACAGAGCAAATTATGAAAATTGTGTCAGTGTCCAATTATTTCCGGACCTAACTTATAATCTATATCTATATAATATATCACGTATATATTTTATATAGTCTATAAACAAAAATAGGCTTACCATTTCTTTTTCTTTTATTTAAATTTTTGTCTCGTCTCACCACAAAACCTTTTCCCACATGTCTGCAGTATCATCTATCAGAGGAGCGCAAACTGGGGGGCGCACTATTGTTTAGGGGGGGGGACGCAGGCGATTTTGCAGATAAGCAGAGAGAAAAGCAGTCTGTAGCTGCAATTTCTCCTGCAGCCATTAGGTGGCGCTGTGCTACACAGCCCATGCAGCATAGGCTTTGACTTCCTGAATGCGTGATGAGGGGAGTGTGTGAGTGTGTGAGAGTGTGTGACAAAGAGAGACATGGAGAGGTGGGAGAAAGAGACATGGAGAGGTGGGAGACATATTGGGGGGAAGGGGAGAGAGAGAGACATGGAGAGGTTGGAGACATATTGTGTCCATCTCAGGCTCTAACTCCAAACCCCTGGATATCACCTGTGGTGTCCCGCAATTCTCTGTTCTGGGGCCCCTACTCTTCTCAGTGTTCATCAATGATCTTCCCACCGCTTGTAAGGAAGCTTCAATACACATGTATGCAGATGACACAATCCTATATGCACACATATGCTCCTATATGCTCATATAATCCTATATGCTCTCCGAACTTGAACACATACTTCAGTCTGACTTTTTGAGACTCGAAAACTGGATTTCCCAAAACAAACTGTTTTAAAACACTGACAAGACTGTAACAATGGTATTTGGGACCAAGACTAAATTTTTAAAGCTTCCAGTGACTGAGCTCCAGATCAGAACCAACACTAACACCACCCTAACTCCTGTTACTAGTTTTAAATACCTGGGCATATGGTTTGACTCCCACTTAACATTCGGGATGCACATTGATACCCTGACATCCAAGACCTACGCCAAACTAGGGGCACTTTACAGGAACAAACCCTCCCTAAGTCTGCTGGTCAGAAAGCGTATCGCACAGCAGATGCTAATGCCAATTATTGACTATGGAGACATAGTATATGGCTCAGCACCCCAAAACCACCTTAGCAAACTTGACACCCTCTACAATTCTATATGCCGTTTTGTTCTCCAATGCAACTATAACACACATCACTGCGAAATGCTCAAAGAACTAGATTGGTAATCACTCAAATCTAGGCGCATAGTTCACCTTTCTTGTCTCGCCTTCAAATACTTTCTGGGCAAGCTACCCAGCTATCTGAACAAGCTCCTCACCCCTACCACATGCAGCACTTATCATCTGAGATCAGACTCCAAAAGACTGTTCATGGTCCCAAGGCTCAACAAAGTATCAGGGCGCTCCTCCGTCTCTTACCGTGCACCCCAAAACTGGAACAACCTACTGGAGACTCTCACATCCACCACCAGTCTAAGTTCTTTCAAATCTAAAGCTGTCTCACATTTTAATTTGGTCTGTAACTGTTTCATAAGCATATAATATATTTTTTCTTTAACTGTGCATGCAATGTATTGTATATAATGTATACCGTTCATTATGTAACTGTATTTGTAACCATGTATTATTTGTCATATCAACTATGCCCAGAACATACTTGAAAACGAGAGGTAACTCTCAATGTATTACTTCCTGGTAAAATACTTTATAAATAAATAAATATTGGGGGGAGGGTGAGAGAGAGACATGGAAAGATGGGAGACATATTGGGGGGAGGGGGAGAGAGAGACATGGAGAGGTGGGAGACATATTGGGGGGAGGGGGAGAGGGAGACATGGAGAGGTGGGAGACATATTGGAGGAAGGGGAGAGAGAGACATGGAGAGGTGGGAGACATATTGGGGGGAGGGGGAGAGAGAGACATGGAGAGGTGGGAGACATATTGGGGGGTAGGAGGAAAGACAGAGGGAAGGTGAGAGAGAAAGTGACTGGGGGAAGATGAGAGAGAGACACTGGGGGAAGGTGAGAGAGAGACACTGGGGGAAGGTGAGGGAGATAGACACTGGGGTAAGGTGAGAGAGAGAAACTGGGGCAAGGTGAGAGACAATGGGGGAAGGTGAGAGAAAGACACTGGGGGGAAGGTGAGAGACACTGGGGGGAAGGTGAGAGAGAGACACTGTGGGGAAAGGTGAAGAGACAACTGGGGGGAAGGTGAAAACTGGGAAAGGTGAGAGAGCCACACTGGGGGGAAGGTGAGAGAGAAGAACTGTGGTAGGAGGTGAGAGAGAAAGAACACTGGGGGAATGTGAGAGAAAAGACAATGGGTGGGAAGGTGAGGAGAGAGAAAGACACTGGGGGGAAGGTGAGAAAACCTGGGGGAAGTGAGAGTCACCTGTGGGAAGGTGAGAAAGACACTGGGGGGAGGTGAGAGACACTGGTGGGAGGTGAGAGACACTGGGGGAAGGTGAGAGAGAGAGAGACACTGGGGGAAGGTGAGAGAGAAGACACAGGGGGAAGGTGTGAGGACAATGGGGGAATGGTGAGAGAGACACTGGGGGAAGGTGAACACGTTGGGGGGAACGGTTGAGAGACAATGGGGGAAGTGAGAAAGAAAGAATTGACGAGGAGTGTGCCTGAGCGTATGGATAGCCA
>WSYH01001650.1:90345-112292 GCA_036426205.1 Ascaphus truei
ATCGAGCGGCACCACCCCCTGTTTTAGAAGGGACTCAGCAGCTGGAGGAGCCGAGCAGCCCCCCGCTCATGATCGCCTATCCCCAAGGGAGCTCCAGCAGACCCGGAAGGAGATCACACAGAGCACAAGCCAAGTCACACTGGGGGGGGGAGGTTTTACAAGAAGAGTGAGGGTGTTACTGAGCGGCCCAGTCACAGTGAGGGGGGAGGAGGGGGACAAGAAGGAATGGTGTTACCCTCTTAAACAGCGTCCGGTACTCCTCCCTCATATAACAGCGCTCAGTGTAACCTCCTCTCATTAAACACGCGTCAGTGTAACAACTCTCCTCATAACACGCTCGGTAAACCCCTCCTCATATAACAGCGCTCAGTGTAACCTCCTCCCCATAAACAGGCCAATGTAACCTCTCTAAACACGCGCTCAGTGTAACCTCCTCATATAACAGCGCTCAGTGTAACCTCCTCATATAACAGCGCTCAGTTTAACCCCTACAGCTTTGTAACATTGAATACAAATAGTTAGTTAGAAAAAAATGCGCAGATATTTTTTGTTATTCAAAAACTTGTGACATTATTGGTAGGGGGTGAATACTTCTGCAAATATGTGTGTGTGTGTGTGTGTGTATGTATATATATATATATATATATATATATACACACTAGCTGATATACCAGCGTTGCCGGGATTTGATTAATTTTCCCGCTCCGCCCCTCTCATCTGTTCCCCCCCCTTCTCCCCCTTCTCCCCCCACCTTCACAGCTCCATTCTCCCCCCCCTTCACATCTCCAATTCCCCCCCGCCTTCAGAGCTCGCCGACGGCGGGTCACTTTAGGGTTGGGATTCCCCCCACTACACAGCCATTCGGCGGCTCACTGGGGGGCGGGCAAGTTGTAAGCCCCCCTTCAGAGCTCAGCAGCGGTGGCTCACTGGGGGGTAGCTGGGAAGGTAGTGATCCCCCCCCCGTTCAGAGGTCGACTGCAGGGGGGAAAGGGGAGACAGTTACATAGTAGATGAAGTGGAAAAAAGACGTACGTCCATCAAGTTCAACCTATGCTAAATTTAGACAACAGATACGTTATTCTATATCTATACTTACTTATTGATCCAGAGGAAGGCAAACACAAAACCTCATTAAGGGGAAAAAATTAATCTCTTCCTGACTCCCAGAATTGCAGTCGGATTAATCCGCGATCAACATCTTCCCATGTATACTTATTTGTGTATATCCCTGTATACCTTTCCATCTAAGAGATGTCCAACCTTTTTTTGAACAAATCTATTGTATCTGCATACAGTCTCCATGGTAATGAATTCCAATTTTTAACTGCCCTTACTGGTAAGAAACCTTTCCTTTGTTGCTGGTGAGAATGAAATTTCCTTTCCTCCCACCTTAAGGGATGGCCCCGAGTCCGTTGTACTGCCCGTGGGATGAATAGTTCTTTTAAAAGCTCCGTGTAATGTCCCCGAATATATTGTATATAGTTATTCATATCCCCTCTTAGATGGCTCTTTCTAATTAAATAGAATCTAATTTAGCTAGCCTCTCCTCATAAATTAGAATGATCCATCCCTTTATTAAGTGGTGGCTCTCTCTTGCACTCTCTCTAGTTCCATAATGTCTTTTCTTAGGATACGGTGCCCACAATGTACTCGCATATCATGGTGTGGTCTTACAATGCTTTGGTAAAAAAATGTTTGAAAAAAAAAATGTTTAAAAAACAAACAAAAAAAAAATTTTTTTAAAAAAAACACAAAAACACAGTTAAACAAAAAAAAAAAAAAAAAAAAAAAAAAAAAAAGGGGCATAAAATTATGTTTCACTTCCCTGCCCATCCCATTGAACGTTTGCTGCAAGATAAGATTTGTTTGCCTTTGCAGCTACGCATGACATTGGGCACCTATTGCTAAGCCTGAGTCTACAAGCACTCTAAAATCCTCTCCATCAAGGATTCCCCCAATATATCTCCATTTAATTTGTAAGTTGTCTGTTTATTCTTGCTTCCCAAATGCATAACCTTACATTTATCTGTATTAAACCTCATCTGCCATTTACCTGCCCACGTTTCCAGTCTCTCCAATTCCCTCTGAAGAGAAATTACATGCTGCTCTAATTCTATTACCTTACACAATTTAGTATCATCAGCAAAGATGGAGACTTTGCTCTCGATGCCAAACTCAAGGTCATTAATAAACAAGTTAAAAAGCAGGGGTCCCAGTACCGATCCCCGAGGTACTCCACTCACGACAGTGAGGGAGGAAGCGGTGTGCGGGTGAGCGGGAGGACGGCGCCGGTGGCAGCATCTTAACCTGGCTCTCCCGGGCTTTCCCTCCCCTTTTTCTTCCCCCGGCGCTCCCCGGCTCGCTCTCCCCCCGGCTCGCTCTCCCCCGGCACCCCGGCTCGCTCTCCCCCCAAGAGCCCGCTCGCAGCCACTCTCTAGCAGTGCGGCACTTCTGGTGGGCAAGGGGGGTGATATGAGGAAGATGGGAGATGCGGGGGGGGGAGATGGGAGATGCAGGGGGGGAGATATGAGGGAGATGGGAGATGCAGGGGGGGAGGATGTTGCAAGGGGGGTGATATGAGGGAGATGGGAGAAGCAGGTGGGGGGGCAGATGGGAGATGCAGGGGGGGAGATATTAGGGAGATGGGAGAAGCAGGGGGGGGCAGATGGGAGATGCAGGGGGGGAGATATGAGGGAGATGGGAGATGCAGGGGGGGAGATATGGGACAGTGAGGCCAAGAGGCGCACGCGGTGTGAGGGTGGTGTGACTGTCACGCCCTGCTGTGACGTCAGCCCACCCCGCAGGCTAATCACAGGGGGCACAAACACACAGACAAACATTATTTCACTCTTATATATATATTTTTTATATCATGATACTAAAATCTACTTAAAGTGTCTTTCTGCGATAATGATTTTTTTAGATGAATTTTCTTTTTCACATTTGATTTCATTGGGTATGTTGTTTCTTGGTTGTCTTCTGCTCTGCCCCTTTGACATAACAAAGCAGCAGTCAGGACAGAAACACCCTCTATGCTGCTGTCTTCCCAGTATATTAAAAAGACATTACATAGTTACATAGTTACATAGTTACATAGTTACATAGTTACACAGTAGATGAGGTTGAAAAAAGACGTACGTCCATCAAGTTCAACCGATGCTAAATTTAGACAACAGATACTTAATCCTATATCTATACTACTTATTGATCCAGAGGAAGGCAAACACAAAACCCCATTAAGGGGAAAAATAAATTCCTTCCTGACTCCAAGAATTGGCAATCGGATTAATCCCTGGATCAACATCCTTCCCATGTATACTTATTTGGTACATTGGAAAAAGGTCTGTCATTTTCAGCTTACAACCTCTGTAGAGTCGTTCAAACCAGCCGCAACATAGTTATGGTGAGTATTACCAGAAATAATTAGATTGTAAGCTCTTCAGGGCTGGGACCCTTTCTTATGTGACTTTTATGTCTGAAGCGCTTATTCCCATTATGTGTTACAGTATATTATTATGTCCCGCGTGTTACTGCTGTGACGCACAGTGTACATGCATGGTGCTATATAAAGACATACATACATGCACACGTAATACACAGAATCCACGATGAGTGCCGCACTGTCACACACCGACATGCAGCCGAGCACACGGAGTGCGCCCTACGTCTACCTTCCTATCCGTGTTAAACATAAAGTCCTCTCCGCTCTCCCTGCGCCCAGCACGTTTCTGCAGGTTACACACTTTGCACTAAAGTGTTTCTCAAGTCACCTAGAAAGTAGGAAATATTCCGGGTGCTTCCGAGTCGTGCAATGAGTCTCTGACCCCGGGCATTTTCTATTTTCCTCGGGGAGGAGACAGAATGTAGAGCCCCCCTGAGCAGAGCTCACAGCGCGGCCTCGGGGAGGAGACAGAATGTACAGCCCCCTGAGCAGAGCTCACAGCCCGGCCTCGGGGAGGAGACAGAATGTACACCCCCCTGAGCAGAGCTCACAGCCCGGCCTCGGGTGGGAGACAGAATGTACACACCCCTGAGCAGAGCTCACAGCCCGGCCTCGGGGAGGAGACAGAATGTAGCAAAACCCCCGTTATCAGAGCTCACAACACAGCGCGGCCAGAAAAAAAAGGGCCTCGGTGTTGCGAACAGATTGTACACCCCCTTATCAGACTCACATCGCGTCCCGTCGGGAGGAGACAGAATGTCCGACGCCCCCTGATCAGTCTCACAGCGCGGCCATCGTGGTGAGGATACAGTATGTACATACACACCGACCCCTGAGGCAAGCTCACCGCCGGCCTCGGGGAGTAACATAATTACACCCCCCTGAGCAGAGCCTCACATGCCCGGCCTCTGGGGAGGAGACAGAGTGTACACCCCCCCTGAGCAGAGCTCAAAGCCCGGCCTGCTCTTGATGAAGACATGATTTACAACCCAGATCTCCCTCAATAGCTCACAACGCCGTTCGGATACAATGTACTCTTCCTCCTGTCAGACTCCTCTACACGGGCGGTCCCACCTACCTCTCCCGGGTACGGCCGATGTACAGAATGTACACCCCCCTGACAGAGCTCACAGCCCGCCTCGGGGAAGTAGACAGAATTATACAAGCCCCTCTCGATCAGAAAAAACAGCGCACAGCGCGGCTCTGGGAGGAGACGAATGTACAGTCCCCGCTCTAGCGAGAGCGCACAGCCCGGCCTCGTGGAGGAGACAGAATTACAAGCCCCCTCCCCTGATGCAAGCTCGCACAACAGCGGCGGCCTCGGTGGGAACAAATTTTACAAGGCCCCTTGACAGAGCTACAAGGCTCCCGGCGTCCTCGGGGAGGAGACAGAATGTACAAACCCCCCTATGCAGAGCTCACACAGCCGCTGGGCCTCAGGAGTATACAGATTACACCCCCCTTGAGCAGAGCTCACCGTCCGTTTATATACATTCCCAATCTCTACTTCGCGCCCTATTCTTCCTAAGGGGATCTGGAGACGTATTCTTACCCCCTGTTGCCGAGGCCTCCAGCGCTGTGCCTCCGGTTGATGGTTTGACCCTCCGGCCCAGAGACTAAATGTTTACACCCCCCTGAGCAATGCTCACAAAGCCCTGCCTCGGTGAGTGATACAGAATGTACAGCCCCCCCCTGAGACAGAGCTCACATCCACTTCCTCGGGTAAGGAGCAAATGTTACAGCCCCCTTAGCAAGGCTTACACAGCGCGCCTCGGGGAGGAAGCAGAATGTACACTCACCCCTGAGAGAGCTAACACAGGCGCGTTGCCTCTGGAGCGAGACAAATGTACAACCCCCCTTGATCAAGAGCTCACACCCGGCCCTCGGGATGAAAGCTAATGTACACCCCCTAGCATCAGGCTCACAACCCGCCTCGAGTAGAATCAGACAAAGTACAGCCATCCTGAGCAAGCTCACAGCCCGGCCTCGGTGAGGAGAAGAATACAACGAGCATCAAGCGGTGGGGGACAGATACACCCCCCTGAGCAGAGCTCAATCACACCCCGGCCTCGGGGAGGAAAGAATGTAGCACCCCCCCTGACAGAGCTCACACAGGGCGCGGAACATCAGGGTGAGAGACACCAATGTAGCAACCCCCCTGGACAAGTCAACACGCCCGGCCCTCGTGGGAGGAGACAGAATGTACACCCCCACTGCAGTCAAGAAAACAATCACAGCCCGGCGTCCGGGAGAGACAGATGTTACAGCCCCCTGAGCAGAGCGCACAGCGCGGCCTCGGAGAGACAAATGTACCAGCCCCCCTGAGCATCGCACAGCCCGCCTCGGAGGAGGATACAACATGCTACCCCCCTGAGCAGAGCTCACAGCGCGGACCTCGGGTGGTGAGAACGAATTACTACAGCCCCTTGAGCAGAGCTCACATCGGCCAATCAGGGATGAGACAGATGTCCACCCCCCTAGCAAGCTCAACACCTGGCCTCAGGATGAACATAATGTACACACCCCCTGAGCAGAGCTCACACGCCCGCCCGGGGAGGAGACCAGAATGTACAACCCCCCTGATCATGAGCTACAAGCGCGCACCTCGGGGAGGAGACAGAATGTCACACCCACCCTGAGCAGAGCTTCACGCCCGGCCTCGGGAGGAGACAGAATGTTACACCCCACCTAGCATAGCTCACAACAGCCCGGCCCGGGTGGGAGACAGATGTACACCCCCCTGAGCAGAGCTCACAGCACCGCCTTCGGGAGGAGACAGAATGTAACACCCCACCTGAGCAAGCTAACACAGCGCGGCCTCGGGTAGGAGACATAATGTAACACCCCCTGAGCAGATCTCACAACTGTCGGCCTCGGGGAGGAGACATAATGTAACACCCCCCTGAGCATATCTGCACACCCGACCTCGGAGGGAGGATACAGAATGCACAAGCCTCCCGATTGCATTGACTCACAGCCCGGCCTCGGGGAGGAGACAGAATGTACACCCACCCTGAGCAGAAGCTCACAGTCCCTGCCGTCGGGGAGGATACCGAATGTACCCCCCTGAGCAGAGCTCACAGCCCGGCCTCGGGGAGAGACAGAATGTACACCCCCTGAGCAGAGCTCACAGCCCGGCCTCGTGGAGGAGACAGAAGTACACCCCCTGAGCAGAGCTCACAGCCCGGCCTCGGGGAGGAGCCGAATGTACAGCTCCCTAGCAGAGCTCACAGCCCGGCCTCGGGAGATGAGACAGAATGTACACCCCCGCTGAGCAGAGCTCACGCGCGGCCTCGGGAGGAGACAGAATGTACACCCCCTGACAGAGCCTCACAGCGTGGCCTTCGGTGAGGAGACAGAATGTAACACCCCCCCTGAGCAGAGCCCACAGCGCACTCGGGGAGGAGACAGAATGTACACCCCCCTGAGCAGAGCTCACAGGCTCCGTCCTCGGTGGATGAAAGAATGTACAGTCCCCCTATCAAGATCAACACGCAGCTGGCCTCGGGGAGGAGACAGAATGTACACCCCCCTGAGCAGAGCTCACAGCCCGCCTCGGGGAGGAGACAGAATGTACACCCCCCTGAGCAGAGCTCACAGCCTCCCGTCGGGAGGATACAGAATGGTACAGCCCCCTGAAGCAGAGCTCACAGTGCGGGCTCGGGGAGAGACAAATGTACACCCCCCTGAGCAGAGCTCACAGCCTGCCCTGGGAGAACAGAAGTACACCCCCCTGGAGCAGACGGTCACAAGCCCGGCCTCGGGGAGGAACAGATGTTACACCCCCCTGAGCAGCCTCACAGCCCGGCCTCCGTGGGAGGATAACAGAATGTACAGCCCCCTGCAGAGCTCACAGCGCGGCCTCGGGGAGGAGACAGAATGTACACCCCCCTGAGCAGAGCTCACAGCGTCGCTCGGGGGGGGAGGAGAACAGAATGTACACCCCCCTGAGCAGGCTCACAGCCGGCCTCGGGGAGAGAGCAGAATGTACAACGCCCCCTGAGCAGAGCTCACAGCGCGGCCTCGTGGAGGAACAGAATGTACACCCCCCTAGCAGAGCTCACAGCCCGGCCTCGGGGAGGAGACAGAATGTACGCCCCTCTAGCAGAGCTCACAGCCCGGCTCGGGTGGGAGACGAATGTACACACCCCCTGAGCAGAGCTCACAGGCCCGGCCTCGGGGAGGAGACAGAATGTACACCCCCCTGCGAGCTCACAGCGCGGGCCTCGGGTGGGAGACAGAATGTACAGCCCCCTAGCAGAGCTCACAGCCCGCTCGGGTGGGAGACAGAATGTACACCCCCCTGAGCAGAGCTCAGACACCCGGCCTCGGGGAGGAGACAGAAATGTACACCACCCCTGAGCAGATGCTCACAAGCGCGCCCTCGGGGGAGACAGAATGTACACCCCCCTGAGCAAGCTCCAGCGCGGCTCGGGGAGGAGCAGATATTACACCCCCCTGAGCGAGCTCACAGCCCGGCCTCGGGGAGGACAGATGTACACCACCTGAGCGAGATCACAGCCCGGCTCGGAGGAACAGAATTGTACACCCCCCTAAGCAGAGTCACGACCCGGCCTCGGGGAGGAGACAGAATGTACACCCCCCTGAGCAGAGCTCCAGCGCGGCCTCGGGAGGAGACAATGTACACCCCCTGAGCAGAGCTCACAGCCCGGCGCGGGGAGGAGACAGATGTACAGCCCTGAGCAAGACTCACGCCCGGCCGTCGTGGAGGAGACAGAATGTACAGCCCTGAGAGAGTACACTCCGGCCTCGGAGGAGAGACGTAACCCCCTGAGCAGAGCTCACAGCGTGCCGGCCTCGGGGAGGAGACAGAATGTACCACCCCCTGAGCAGAGCTCACACGCGCGGCCTCGGGGAGGAGACAGAATGTACACCCCCCTGAGCAGAGCTCACTAGCACCCGGCCTCGGGGAGGAGACAGAATGTACACCCCCCCTGAGCAGAGCTCAAACATGCCCGGCCTCGGGAGGAGACAGATGTACACCCCCTGAGCAGAGCTCACAGCCCTGCCGATCGGGAGGGAGACAGAATGTACACCCCCTGAGCAGAGCTCACAGCCGCCTCGGGGAGGAGACAAATGTAACACCCCCTGAGCAGAGCTCACGCGCGGCCTCGAGAGACAGAATGTCACCCCCCTAGCAAGCTCACAGCATGGCCTCCGTGGATGAACAGAATGTACACCCCCCTGAGCAGACTCACCGCGGCCTCGGGGAAGAGACAGAATGTACAACCCCCTGAGCAAGCTTCACAGGCGGCCTCCGGGGAGACAGAATGTCCACCCCCTGAGCAGAGCTCACAGCGCGGCCTCGGGATGAGACAGAATTTACAACCCCCCTGAGCTAGAGCGCACACGCGGCCTCGGAAGACAGAAGTACAGCCCCCGAGCAGAGCTCACAGCCGGCCTCGGGGAGAGACAATTACACCCCCCTGAGCAGAGCTCACAGCGCGGCTCGGGGAGGAGACAAATTACAGCCTCAGCTCGCCTGCCACGGGCAACCCTGGTGTTAGGGGCCGTGGTCTGAGCGGGGGCTGCAGCGGGGGTCCCCCGGCGCAGAGGGTGCAGCGAGCCCCACACATGCCTTTGCTGCTCGTTCTTCATCTGTGCCCCCCCCCCCCCGGTCCGTCCCCCCTCCCCCCCTGTCGGTCCCGTCTGTCCCCCCCCATTCCCCCCCCCCCCACACACACCACACATACATACACACACTCCCCCTCCCCCCCTACCCTTTGGAGGTGGGGGAACTCTGACACTCCAGCCCCCGGCGCTAATAGTCTCACCAGCGCACCACGTGACGCGTCACCGCTCGGGATCGCAATCCTCTTCATCCCCTGGCGGCTGACGCGTCACAGCGCGTAGTGAGCCTTGCCGGAAGGACGCAGCGGGGACAGACAGGCAGGAGGTAAGGGGCTGGTGGCCCGGGTACAGACAGGCAGGAGGTAAGGGGCTGGTGGCCGGGTACAGACAGGCAGGAGGTAAGGGGCTGGTGGCCGGGTACAGACAGGCAGGAGGTAAGGGGCTGGTGGCCCGGGTACAGACAGGCAGGAGGTAAGGGGCTGGAGGCCGGGTACAGACAGGCAGGAGGTAAGGGGCTGGTGGCCGGGTACAGACAGGCAGGAGGTAAGGGGCTGGTGGCCCGCGCGTGGCCGTCCGCAGCGGGTCCTCAGCGTAAACTTACTTACCCGGCTTCAGTCGCGTGTCTCCATGGCAACGTGTCATCAGATGACGCCCATTGCCATGGATACGTGACGTCGGATGACGCTGCGGGTCACGTTATGTCACATGATGCCGCAGCGTCATTTCACGCCACATTAGAGGAAAGGGGGGCGCGACCCAGGACTAGAGCAGGCGGGGGGAGGTGGGGGCCGCAGCGCAGGAAGTTAGCGCACTCCCGTTCTAACTGATGTTCAGGGTTCACCATCTGGTAAGGAAAGGCAGTCCTCCGGGAGAGAAATGTTAGATACATTTAGTTATTTAACACTGGGTGCCATTTCCGGAATGATATTTGCAGCTCATATATATTTTTGACACTGCATACAATAATGATGGCGTGTGTGCACTTCTTGTTACAAATGTACAATAAAAATAATGTTTTTTTTCTTGTATAGCACTGACGGCGTAGGCAGCGCTGTACAAAGAATGATTGCATGAGTTCCTGCCCCACAGAGCTTACAATCTATGTTTTTGGCGCCTGAGGCACTGGGAGATAGGGTGACTTGCCCCAGGTCACAAGGAGCCGACACCGGGAATTGAACCAGGCTCCCCCGCTTCAGACTCATTGTTCTCAAAGTCTTTACTCACTGAGCCGCTCCTTCAAGCTAAATTAATGGTTGAAGGGAGATAAAGAAAACAGGCCAGGGATGCTGCTGGTGATTACGAGCCAGGCATCGTTGTTCTGTTCCTCTCACCATGGACAGCTCTGCACAGCATCCTTCCGTGACAAACTGGCTGCTCCATCCGTTTAAAGGACTAGATTGTGGATATGATTACTTTGCTTAGACATGCAGAGCAGAGTAACACATTCAGAAGCTCTTTAGCAAAGCAGTTTCATCTTGACGGATAAGTGCAAAATCTAACAAAACTTTCAGAAGTGTGTGAGGTTGATGATCCAACAGGATTATTGAAGGGAAACTTCTTTACTGGCACCTATAGGAGCCTATGCACTAAGCGTTCATAAGGCACTTATCGCCCAAAATGCCTACTCCGATTCTGTAAGCGGCAATAAGTGGGCGATAAAAGACTGAATCGCCCCCAAAACAATTTGTGCAAAAATAAAAATCGCAGTGTGCGGCGAGAAGCCACTTTTTGACGCTTTTCGGCAGGTTCATAAACTCGTGCAAGTCTAGTAGCAGCGATTAGGTTATCGACGCCTATCGCGGCTCTAGAATGGCGAATTTCAGTCCAAATCATCACGCCAGGAAAATGGCGTGAGGGTGTTTGAAACCTGCTTAGAAGTGGCGAGACGGGACTTAGAAAAAAAATGCTTTTTTCCTGCACTGGATTGATGCCGGGGGTCTCCGGAGCTGATATCCCCTAATATCAGCACCGGAGACCCCCGGCATGAATCAGATGCATGAAAAATGCTTTTACAGGTAGTCCTCGCTATCCAACGTTTCATTTTACAACGAATGGCATATCCAACGCTTTACAATGCAACCCTAGGGACTGTTTTTCGACGCCTGAATGCGTTATCCAACGCTCACCGCCACTGATTAACATGGGACTCACTTTACAACAGTTTCCCTATCCAACGCTACTTCCAGAACGGATTCCGTTGGATAACCGAGGACCGCCTGTACAGGCAACTTCATTACCTTAGTGGCCAACCGCTAAGGCAATGAAGGGGTTAACCACCAGTGCCATCCTTATTCTGGGTTGCGGGGGTGGGTGAAGGTGGTATTTGGCCTTTGGTGGGTGTTTAGGCGCTCTGCCGCAACAAGGAATACCGGACACAATAGGTGGCCCGCGTATTAACCCTCCCCAATTTTATACCGTGACAGGCAGCAGAATACACGGCCTAACGGGTTGAGAAAACGGACACCTGGCAACCCTACAGACGATCTGCGCAGGCAATCAAAACGGGTACATTTTCAAAAAAGGACCGGCAAACGGTGACAGGACTGTAAAAACGTTGACTGTCCCGCCGCAAAACCAGGATGTCGGTCACCCTAGCCCGTGGGTGACCCACTCGGACCACGCAGTACCATTCCGCAGGGACCGTCTTAATGTATGGGCACGCTGGGCAGTTGCCCGGGCGGGCCCCACAGCAATAGGGGGGCCCCACCGCGCCGGGCCCAGCTCCCACCAATGTCTTCCCCCCAGCCAGGCAACCCGAGTCGCTCTTAGGGTTCAGGGGTCCGGTATCGGTTCCCTGTCCGGTATAAAATATATGGACAGATAATAACACATAGGATAGAGCAGGATGACTTGGCGCTGACTAGGGGGAGTGGGCATCTATCTGATTGGTTGTTCTCTGTGTATTCAGCCAATCGTGGTATGGTGGCAGGAGCTGAGGGGTGTTGGCTTGTGTGTGTGATGTATGTGAAGTGATACTGTGTGACTGTGTGTACTAGTAATGATAAGTGGTGTGTGTGTATATCGCCTCCGTTGTGTGTGTGTGTGTGTGTGTGTGTTGTGTGTGTGTGTGTGTGTTGTGTGGTGTGTGTGTGTGGTATTTGTGTACGGTGTGTGTGTGTGTCGTCGTGGTGTGTGTTGTGTGTGGGTGTGTGTGTGTGTGTGTGTGTGTGGTCTCAGTGTGTTCTCGTGTGTGTCTCATGCCTGACTGGGAACTTTGTAATTGCTCAACTCACCGTACTTTTCTTTTATCTATACTAACAGTTTTCCCATTTCAAGATCTATTAAAAATAACCAGCCATGTAAATGCTCAGAAGAAAGGCTCCAAAACTCAGCTCTCCTCCCAGCAGCAGTTGCAATCTCTGCAGGCACCTTCTTACGTACAGATCTCACACAAGCATTGCAATCTACTGCAGCACCCATAACTTACGATCATCACACAGCAGCATCTGGCAATCCTCTGCAGCACCCTTACTGATCATCCCAGCACATTGCAATCTCGCCGCAACCCGTTACTTACTGATCATCAACACAGCAGCATTTGCCAATTCTCTGCAGACCAGTACCTTACGATCATCACCAGCGCATTGCAATCTCTGCAGCAACCCGTACGCTTCAGATCAGTTCCCACAGCACATTTTGCACATCTCTCTCAGCACCCGTAACTTACTGATGCATCACACAGCATTTGCAAGTCTCGTCACACACCGCTATTACAGTCATCACAGCAGCATTGCCATCTCTGCCAGCAACCCGTACTTACTGAATCATCACAGCAGTCATGCAACCTCTGCCCCAGCACCTTACTGATCATCCAGCAGCATTGCAATCTCCTGCAGCACCCATACTTACAGATCATCACAGCAAGCATTGCAATTCGCCTCTCTGCAGCAACCCGTTACTTACTGACATCCCAGCAGATTTGCAATCTCTGCAGACCCCGTACTTATGATCATCACAGCATCAATTGCAGATCTCTGCACACCCTTCTTACTGATCATCAGCAGCCCAATGGTGCAATCTCTGCAGCAACCCATACTTACGATCATCACAGCAGCATGGCAATCTATGCACACCCCTATTATGATCATCACACAACATTTGACAATCTCTGCAGCAACCCCACTATTTACTGATCAATCACAGCAGCATTGGCAATCTCTGCGCACCCAACTTACTGATTTCATCAACAACATTGCAATCTCTGCAGCACCCGTACTTACTGATCACACAGCAGCATGCAATCTCCTTTCAGCACCCATACTACTGATCATCACAGCAAGCATTGCAACTCGCAGCACCCGTACGTAGCAGTATCATTCACAGCAGCATTGCCATCTCCAGCACTCTTACTTACTGATCTATCAAGCAGCATTGTCAATCTCTGCAGACACCCTTACCGTCATAACCCAGCACATTGCAATCTACTGCCACACACTGTAAGCTAACTGATCATCACATCAGCATTGCAATCTCTGCAGCACCCTTACTTTAACTGATCATCACAGCAGCATTGCAATCTCTGCAGCACCGTGAACTTACTGCATCATCCCATCAATGCATTGCAATTCTGGCCACCCTTACTTACTGATTATCACAGCAGCATTGCAGAATCTCTGCAGCACCCTTAATTACTGATCATCCACAGCAGCATTGCGCAATCTCTGCAGCACCACCTTACTCTGATCATCCACAAGCATGCATTCATTCTCTGCAGCACCCCGTACTTACTGATCATCAGCAGCCATTGCAATTCTGCAAGCACCGTACTAAAGATCATCACAGCACATTGCAACTTGCACAAAACCGTACTTACTGAATCATCCCAGCAGACATTGCAAATCTTCGGCACGCAACCCTACCCCCGCTTACTGATCATCACAGCAGCAGTTGCAATCTCTGCAGACCCTTACTTACGATATCACAGCAAGCATCGCAAATCTCTGTGCAGACACCCACTTACTGATCATCAACAGCAGCATTGGCAATTCTCTGCAGCACCCATACTGTACATGATATCACAGCCAGCATTGCAATCTCTGCGCAGCACCCATACTTCAGAAATCAACAGCAGTCCATTGCAATCTCTGCTGCAGCACCCCGTCTTACTGATCATCACAGCCCATTGCAATCTCTGCAGCACCCTTACTGATCATCCACATCATTGACCATCCTCTGACAGCACCCTTAAATTACTGATCATCCACAGCAGCATTTGCCTCTGCTCTGCACACCCTTACTTACTGATACATCACAAGCAGCATTGCAAAATCTCTGCAGCACCCGTACTTTACTGATCATCCAGCAGCATGGTGCAATCTCTGCAGCACCCTAATTAACTGATAATCACAGCAGCATTTGCAATCTCTGCAGCAACAAGCACACCCTTAATTACTGTCTCCACAAGCGCATTGTCCAGCTCTGCAACACCCTTACTTCTGGATCAGTCACAAAGCATGCAATTCTGCAGCAGCCCCGTACTTACTGATGCCCACACGCATTGCAGATCTCTTGCAGACCACCGTACTTACTGATCATCACTAGCATGCATTGCCAATCGCTGCAGCAACCCATACTTACAGATCATCAACACAGCATTCAATCCTCCAGCAACCCTTACTCTACTGATCATCACACGCAGCATTGACAATCTCTGCAAATCACCCGTACTTACTGAAGCATCCCAGCAGCATTGCATCTCTGCAGCACCCATACTTTTACTGATCTCACAGCAGCATTGCAAATCGTCTGCAGCAGCCCGTACTTACTGATCTCCCAGCAGCATTGCAATCTCTGCAGACACCCCGTACTTACAGAGCATCACAGCAGCATTGCCATTCCTGCGCACCCTACTAACAGAGCACCCCACAGAGGCAGAGCAGGTTACTTCATTCACTGGCATATTTCAATATGCAATGTTTAATGGCTGGATTTTGAAGTCTAATATCGAAAGCTACCTGACTGATAATGACAGAGCGGGGGGAGGGTTGATAGGATGAAGGGATGGGGGGTAAACAGAGGACTGAAGGGATGGTGTTGAGAGCGGATGAACGATGGCGGGATGGAATGGGGATGAGAGGGTACAAAGGGGGTGGGTGGGTGAGAGGACAAGGGGGGTGGTGGGGTTGGAGGTGACAGGACATAGGGGAAGAGAGGGGGTGAGGGGACAACAAAAGAGGGTCAAAATCTTGGAACATTTGTGGGAGGAGCAGTAAGATCCAAGTGTGTCTCGCCATGTACGTATGACTGCGAGGTTTTTTCAGTTATTTAAAATGATCTGACCATTATGTCATTTGTCCTAAATTTCACTCCAAGAGTGCACCAATTTGCAAACCAATTGTGCACTATTTCATATTTTATTTCCTACAACAATCCATCGGAAGGCGCGCTCCCTCCCCAGATTTTTTAAACGAAATAGAATATAAATGGTGAATTCTTGGAGTGAAATTTAGAAACAAATGACATACGATCAGGTCAGTTTTACAGTATAAATAACATCATTCCCCAACCAACGATTCTCGCTGCGTCGCACCTTTCCCATTGGTCCAGTATTTTGGACAAGCACCTGGCAACCCTCTGCTCTCCCACCCGCACTGCGTCACTCTCGAGTCTCCCCGCTCCGCCCCCCCCGACCCGGCCTCACGCGTCTTCGCCCCCCCCCCAGCCCCGGCTCCCTCGCTCTCCCCCCGCCCGGCACACCGGCCACCTCTCCTTCGCCCCCCCCTCCCCTGCCTCGCCCACGTCGGACTCACTCGGATGCCGCCCCTGCTCCTCACCTCGCCTCGGCATTCTCCGGCCCTCCGTAGACCTTCTTTAGGCTAAGTAGCATCCTCCATAGTGCCCAAGAGCCTTCTTGTCACCTCGTTCTCTCCTCGCCCGGTACCGCCCTCCGTCCCGCAGTCAACAGGATCCTCGCTCTATCGCCCACCGGCCAACCCCGGCTACGGATGCTCTCCCCCCCCGGCACCCCCGGCTAGCTCGCTCTCCCGCCCGGCACCCCGCTCCGCCGCTCCCTACCCGCCGGCAAAGCTCGTGCTCGTCTTCTCCACCCCGTCACGGACACCCGCGGTTCCGCCGCTCCTACGCAGGCAACCCCGGATCCGCTCGCTCTCCGCCCGGACCCCGGGTTCCGCTTGCTCTCCCCACGCCCCCCGGCACCAAGCCTCCGCTTGAGTCTCCGCCCGCCCCTGGCACCCCGGCTCCGCGCCACAACCTCTCGCCCGTTAGCAGTGCAGCAGTTCGGATGCCCCCCCCCACAAACCATTCAGTTTTTTAAACGTGATAGCTCACCACAAACGAGGCGCGACCGCGGCGCTGAATGGTAGGCATTGATATAGAACGCCGACCCAAACGTTGAGGCGCGTCTAGAGTGTAGGATGGATTGAGCCGGGTCGGGTTATAGAGCGACAGCGTAAACGTATGGTACTTGCCGGGTACTAGGAGGTAGCTAGAGTTAGCGGATCAGTTGGGGTACGTAGCCGGGAGCAGGATTGGCGGGAGCAGTGTACGAGATCGAGTAGTCTGGTCAAAAAGCCCAGGGTCAGTGCAGGAGAAGGAGCAGCGTCGTAGTCGGTCAAAGCCAGGGTACAGTGACAGGAGAGAGCAGAGTCGTCGTGGTCGAAAGCCATGGGCAGTGCAGGAGAGAGAGCAGAGTCGTTTGGTCTAAAGCCAGGGTCAGTGCAGGAGAGAGCAGAGTCGTCGTGGTACCAAAGCCAGGGTCAGTGCAGGAGAGAGCAAGGTCGTCGTAATCCAAAGCCCAGGGTCAGTGCAGGAGAGAGCAGAGTCGTCGTATTCCAAAGCCAGGGTCAGTGCAGGAGAGAGCAGAGTAGTCGTGGTCCAAAGCCAGGGTCAGTGCAGGAGAGAGCAGAGTCGTCGTGGTCCAAAGCCAGGGTCAGTGCAGGAGAGAGCAGAGTCGTCGTGGTCCAAAGCCAGGGTCAGTGCAGGAGAGTATCACGAGTCACAAGGTACTAGGTCAGGGTCAGGCAGCTAGATAATGAAGGCAGACAGGCAGGATGCAGTAGGTCAGCGTCACAAGCAGGAGTTAGATTGGCAATGAGGAGAGTTCAGAACAGGTATTTAAAGGACCTCCCACAAATGGGAGACGTCCAGGGAGCAGAAGCGCCCTTTCTGATAGGCTGCTGGATGTGGAGGTGCGTCCCATTACACAGCCGATTGCGGTAGAGGTGGGGCCCTCAAGATGAGCGCGCGCATAACCGCGCGCATCACAGCTGGTGACCTGGTTCGCGCCCATTGTGTACGCCACACACCGCCGTCGCACGGGGCGACGGTGGCGGAGACCGGAGGCCGGGACGAGGAGACAGAGGAGGAGCGCGTGGAATGACTGAGCCACGTAGCTCTGACGTCAGAGCGGGGGCGGGACGCGGACCAGCGGGGCCATCGTGGACCCGCAGGGATCACCTGGAGGCCCACAGAGCCTAGCGGGGACCACCCAAGGGTCCCCAGACATACATGGGAACCACCCGGGTGCCCTGTATGGCTCATCGACACCCGTGGGGACCACCATGGACCTCCGCAGGCCTTGTGGTATTAATCCTGTGTCTACAAAAATTAATAATGGTTTTATGTGGGGGCACAGGGGGTGGGTTGTGATTGTTGTTTATTAATATTTGTAAGGTGTTTTGGTGGCTAGAGGTGGCTAGTAGGGCTGCTGTGTGTTATTTGTTTCATTGTGGTAGCAGGGGGTGGGTGAAGGGGGTATTAGCCCAAGGATGGGTGTTTAGGCTATAGGGTGGGTTAACCCCTTCATTACCTAGCGGTATTAACCGCCTAAGGTAATGATGGGGTTAAATTCACCGCAAGGGTTTTTCGACGCCTGAATGCGTTATCCAACGCTCACCGCCACTGATTAACATGGGACTCACTTTACAACAGTTTCCCTATCCAACGCTACTTCCAGAACGGATTCCGTTGGATAACCGAGGACCGCCTGTACAGGCAACTTCATTACCTTAGTGGCCAACCGCTAAGGCAATGAAGGGGTTAACCACCAGTGCCATCCTTATTCTGGGTTGCGGGGGTGGGTGAAGGTGGTATTTGGCCTTTGGTGGGTGTTTAGGCCTTGCGGGTGAATTTAACCCCATCATTACCTTAGCGGTTAATACCGCTAAGGTAATGAAGGGGTTAACCCACCCTATAGGCCTAAACACCCATCCTTGGGGCTAATACCCCCTTCACCCACCCCTGCTACCCACAATGAAACAAAATACACACAGCAGCCCTACTAGCCACCTCCTAGGCCACCAAAAACCATTACAATATGTAATAAACAACAATACACAACCCACCCCCTGTGCCCCCACATAAAACCATTATTAATTTTTGTAGACACAGGATTAATACCACAGGCCTGCGGAGGTCCATGGGTGGTCCCCACGGGTGTCGATGAGCCATACAAGGGCACCCCGGGTGGTTCCCATGTATGTCTGGGGACCCTTGGGTGGTCCCCGCTAGGCTCTGTGGGCCTCCAGGTGATCCCTGCGGGTCCACGGATGGTCCCCGCGGGTGTCTCGGTCCCGCCCCCGCTCTGACGTCAGAGCTACGTGGCTCAGCAGTTCCACGCGCTCCTCCTCTGTCTCCTCGGGTCCCGCCTCCGGTCTCCGCCCCCGTGCTGACGCGGGTGTGTGGCGTACACAAATGGCGCGCGACCAGGTCACCAGCGTGATGCGCGGGTTATGCGCGCGCTCTCTTGAGGCCCCACCTCTACCGCAATCGGCTGTGTAATGGGACGCACCTCCACAATCCAGCAGCCTATCAGAAAGGGCGCTTCTGCTCCCTGGACGTCTCCCATTGGTGGGAGGTCCTTTAAATACCTTGTCTGATGTGTTACATACATGCTCCGGTCCCATTGCGTACGTTAATGCGGGGTGTGCATGTGTTACATACATGCTGCGGTCCCATTGCGTACGTTAATGCGGGGTATGCCTGTACTGTTGTTTGAGTGAGTAAAGCTGCTGGCGTCCATCATTGTGTAAGGAGGGCCCGGGCATGCGGGAGGGTTCCATTCTAAGGGCCCGCCGCAAAGTGAAAACTGGCGGAAAGCGGAACTGGCGATTTTCGGCATGTGCGCATGCGCAAACCGACAATTCCCCCCTTCTGCGCATGTGCAACCTCCGTTTGGCGCGCGCGACCTCCGTTCTGCGCATGGGCACCCTCGGCAACCACCCGTTCTGCACATGTGCGACCTCTGACTTCCCCGTTCTGCGCATGCGCAGACCTGGCGGCCCCCTTCTCGGTACCGCCATATAAGCAGATCGCCGGGAAGCGGGGCCTTGCTGTACCAATGCCCGGCCTGCACGAGGCATGCACCCTGAACAAGGTAATGAATCCTGAGCAGCTCCAGCACCGGGACTGATGTGACCTCTTTGGAGCCGGGCAGGGAGGGTTACAAGTACAAGAGCAGAATATGATAAAGTGCTAAATGTACAGAGAGTATATGGATACAGACATTATGAGGCAGGTTGCTGCATCATGTTACATTGTATATAGCAGTAAAGCTGTATCTTGCAATGCAGCTGGACGCGCAGTACAGAGCTGCAGTGTAACTGCATTAATACATCAATACACTGACAGTGCAAGGCTGCAGCAGTATAAAGCAAAGTCCAAGAAGAAAAAGGACCTATAGCGCAAAGGAGACAAAAAAACACAGCATAGTGTAATATGTAGTCACAGAATCTACTCACGAGCCCCCCTGGGGAAGCCACAGCAAAACCATCAATCAAAAGAAAGGAAGGAGCCCAGCAGCCAATCCATATCCTGTTGGATTTCCAGCGTCATGCTTTAAAGCTGCCGGCCAAGCAATATCCTACGTGTTTTTCTTAATAAATCAGTTCCGTACTATGAGAAAATACTTGTAGCATTTTTTGAAACAACTCTGAATGACATTTTTAATGAATTATAATGTAACTAGCATTTTTTGTTTCTATAGCAAACAGTTACAGGCAGTCCTCGGTTATCCAAGGGAATCCGTTCTGGAAGTAGCCGTTGGATAGTGAAACCGTTGTAAAGTGAGTCCCATGTTAATCAGAGGCGGTGAGCGTTGGATAACGCATTCTGGCGTCGAAAAACGTCCCTTTGGTTTGCATTGTAAAGCGTTGGATATGCCATTCGTTGTAAAGTGAAAAGTTGGATAACGAGGACTACCTGTACAGTCACATCCCCTTCCTCTTCTGAAACAGGCTCTAGCACACCCTTTTTGAGCCCTGCCCTCTCTCTAGCAGGGCACCAATTGTATCTAGTGACTGCCTGGTCACATGATCTCCCCCACAGAACTTTGCATCTTTGGTCCTCTTCTGCTGCACTGACAGCCATTTAGTGAACCCCGAGCCTAATCTTCGCCGATCGATCACAGGAGAACGGATTGATTGGCAACTTAGCTAATTATCATTGTGTGGATTGTATTGATGCGCATATTAAATGGAAAACAAAAAAAACGTCAGCTCGGACTGCATTTTAACATGACAGTGCTGCTTATATCAGATTCATGCATTTCCCAGCTGGACACACCACAATGCCTGACCTGCAGCATATAGTGCAGTTTACTGCTGGATAGAACCTAAAGCCGCACTTATAGTAGCGGCGACAGCGCGCAGCGGCAAAATAAATACATGAAGTCTGTCGCGAGTGGCCATAGTGGGTGCGACCGTGATGGCGCTGAGCAGCGACAGTGACCAAACTCGCTTTAATCACGGGATTTTGTGATGATTTACAGCGACTGCCGCACCACGTGACTGGCAGCAAGCCAATCACAGAGCTTCTGCCTTCACTATAGAGACGTATAACGTCAGCGGTCGCGAGCACGTTGCCGCTACTATAAGCGCAGCCTAAGGGGCCTATTCTAGTAGCGCTGAAGTTGTTATTGCCAAAGCACGCTGTGTGACATGTTCAGAAGTCGCGGAAATTAAATGTGAAAGAAAAACCTACTCTCTATTGCAAACGGCTTCTTCCAAACCGCCCGGATTGTGCGCGCTTGAGAAGCGGAATGACCCGCGGTGCGAACTCCATCCCGTCTGGCTCATGAGTTTTGCTCTCTCAGCCATACCCCATATTTCAGGCTCTGAGGCGTGATAATAATACGAGTTTTTAGAAGCCGCTTGCATAGTGGAACTACGAGAATTGCAGTTTTTGTCAAAAAATTCAAGTTTTGAGGCATTTTTGACAAATTGTTTTAATTGCCAACACCGGAGTGATACCGCTTCTAGAACGTCTTTTTAGATACGGTTTCGACATGCGAGAAGGGCTTACAGAATAGCAAAGCGTGCCGATCTGATCAGAAATGGCTCCTTATATGTGGATTGACACCCTGTGGGTCTATGAGAATAGGAACCCACAACTACACATCTGTATTATTACTGTAACATGCAATGTGCAGCATATACAGTGTTGTAACACAGAGAATGAAACACAATACACTTCAATCTTGAGCTGTAGCATAAGTGCGTTGGGTACAAGTTGTGAGGGAAGAATGAATGGAGTACTTATCCTGTACTTGAGTGTGGCCCAGGGAAGAATGCAGTCAGTGTATCACACATATCTTCCATTGAATGTTACAAATGGCCAGATGGAGAGTATGCAATGTAAATACAATCCTGAACAAAAGAAGATCTTGTCCTTAACATCTAATTTCTCTAACATTCAGAAAACAGGATAAAGCATCAGTTTCCCAGCAGAACACAATGTCACCGAAATGGCCTCCATCATATTATGTATTTATTACTGGATAAAAGAATTCCAAAGCCCAGCTGAATTCATTCAAAACCCCTTTAGCCCACATCTGCATCTCCCCAAAGACGGCAGCTAAAGGGCAAGCTGTTAGCAGTTTGCTGCTTGGTTACTGGGTTGGGTAAGGTCTTCTAACACAGCACATTGCAGGCCTATCCTACCTCTCCTAACACAGCAC
>WSYH01016301.1:0-13211 GCA_036426205.1 Ascaphus truei
ACCCCACCATTGGAGCACTTATAGACCTATTCTTGTATCTTGAGCACATCATTACACAGCTCATAGAGTGGTCTTTTGCATGCTATATTAGTTGTTGGCTTACTGGATATTGAGTGCAATTTGTTTATATGCAGATACATATTTGTGTATCCTCATCCAATCTGTCACCACTTGTGTTTATATATGCCTATTTGTTTCATTGTTACTCATTTAGAGTTAGCATCATTGACTTGTTGTGGACACGTGCAGGTGGGTCTATGCTGTTGTGTTAGCATTTTTCTGCACTGTTTTTTATTGTTCAGTGTGACATTCAATAAATTTGTGAGTTATTTTTGGTAAACCTGAGTGCTCTCTTTGGGCTTCTTTCTCTGTACATTTACATGTGATCTTCTGCCCGAAGGCACCGCCGGTAGGCAGTATCTTACCCTTATTAGCGGCTTTTATAGGTTACCTTGACTGTGCGTCACAGTGTATGTGGTATCAAACTCTTTACACACACAAACACACACACACACACCACACCCACACACACAAACAGGATATACAATGTGGTGGGTGGTGGGGGGGGGGGGGGGGAGGGACGGGGAATGAAACGCACCAGTTCTCTTGTGTGTGTGGTGTGTGTGTGTGTGGTGTGTGGTGTGGTGTGTGTGTGTGTGTTGTGTGTGTGATGTGGTGTGATGTGTGTGTGGGAGTGTGTGTGTGAAAGAGTGTGTATTACCTTAGTTCTAGTCTTCAAACCAGCTTAACCAGTACAACCAACCTCCACACGATTGATACCCATGGAGGTTGAAAACATGGCTGTGAGTGGGTTTTAAGAATTTGGAATTCATCCCAGCCCTCTGTCTATAAGCGTTTATGTTTAAAACACGTTATGCATTGGTTTGGGATTGCTGGTTAAACGTAGCTTTTGAGACAAAAGGTGGCACTGGGTGCTCCTTTGCATGTCATTTCCCAGAATCCCTTGCTGCCAGTGGAAGCGCTGTATGCTAGGCGATAATGGGGAGGAAAGATAGGTTTGCAGGACCTGTCTAAGACATGCAAATGAAACATACAGCAATTATTACAGTTGATATAGAATATATATATATACACACCCACACACACAAAACACACACCCACATTAGGGGGCTTGTTACCATCTACAGTATTGTAAAATGTAATGGCCGGATTATGAATTGTGGCTAGTGATGAGGAATTTCTCCATGTAGGTGATGTTTAGTTCTGTTTGAGAAGAAGAAAAAAAAATGAGCATGCGCTGTTTGTATGTGTTATTCACGCAGAATGTGAAATGTCAACAGAGGCAATTGTTTCAGAAGGGGAAAATCTTATAGAATTTCATTTGAATAGGATGATTACAGGTGGAGTAAAATATCTGTACATAGCGGTAAGGGCCTGAAATTTGAGTGGGTGTCATTGTTAATGCAGGTTACTACCCAAAAATATCCTGTTACAAATGTCAAATGTCGCTGGTGGAGCAGTTACAGATATCTCATTCTACATTAGAACACGAATGGTTATAACAATTACTGAAGTTAAAGACACAGATGCCTGCCTTAACTAGAAGAAGCAATGACACTGAAGGGCAGAGAGGTACATGTGTGATCGTACATGTAAGGTGATGTATCGGTCAGGAGACATGGAGGTTCAAATTGTGAACAGCTCATGTATAAACTTACAAGAAGCATGTGCCGTGTGATTTTACTTCCACAACGTGAGAGTCCACAGTGAAAAAAGGGGAAAATACCATTTTTTAAAAATCTATACAACAATTCAGAGGGTTATACAGTTATTTTATTTTCTGAAAAATAAAACGAAAGCACCAAAAACATTGAAAACTTGTTTAGAAAAAAAAATCAGTTGGTAGTTATTAGATATAGTGACGTTTTTTTAAATTATATTATTTATTAAGGCCATTTTTAAGAGTTGAAAGTATCCTTTGATTTTATATAGCAGGTTTTAACCACCTCCCAAGCAGTTGACAAGTCTTTGCAACACTTCCTGGTTGGAATCAAACTGTTGCAATATTCCCGCATTTTGATCTGGAACGTAACAAATACATAAGTTTCCGTAGTAATATAAGATACATTGTCGTGCGAGTTACACTGACTGAGACGCCATTATGTTCGTTACACCACTCAGGATTTATTTAGACAGATTTATAACAGGAGCTCCAAAACGAGCCAGTTTAGGTAAGAATGTAGAATTATAAATTGTTGAATGCTTACATTATAAAAATAAAGAAAGAAAGGAAAGATGTTGGAAAGAGTAGTGCGCTTGAAAATAATGTGAAAATGGCTGCCCTTTGTAATGTGAGGCTCAGGTCAATGATGGTGACTTGACAATTTCACTAATCCTAGTGAGTGAGTTAGGGGTTTGTATTCCTGCTCGTGACCAGATGATGAAATCACAAGCAGGCCAGTTAACTCTTCTCTGGCTCACACAAAGCCCCAGATTTGGCCCCTGTAATACATTAAAACCCTTAAAAACACACTAGCACCCTGCAGAGCTGGGACAAAAGCGTTCCCAGAGACAAAGAGGGGGGGCACACAAAGAAAGGGGGTTCTATACAACACAGCTGCAGCAATGTTTGGGGACAAAAAGAGGGATGGGGTGGTGAGAGGGGTGCATGGGGACTCTAAACAAATGCTATTAGTGAAGGTTCGGATCTTGGGGGATGATTAATTCTGTCCTTGCTCCTCACAGACCTCCAATGAAGTCTGGTTAACACCACAACGTACCCCTCCACATCATTCTCCTCACAGGCCCGCCGGGCAGGGGGAGCCAGGGAGCAGGGAACATAGGGCAGGCCCCCAGAGAGTACCAGCTTCATATCTTCCCAGCCCAAACCAGCCACCAATGTGCTGCTCCGGATTCTTTGTGGCAGTTTGTCATGTTCTTCTCTATGCTAAACTTGCTCAGCGGGTTAAGAGGGTCAGGGAGAGGGAGGCAGGCAGGTTTCAACCCCGTCATGTCAAGGCAACACGGCACTCAGGACTAATCATGGTGGTGCAGAGGATTTCACTCCTGGAAGAGGGATTTTGGCACAGCCCTGTACTCTGTGAATATTTCGTGATTTTGTGTGCTGTGCAAATGGTCAGCGGGAGATTAACCACTGGCAGTAATGTGATGGTAATGGAGGGCGCAGAGTTACCACTACTTTTCATTTCATCACACACATTTCAAACTTCTATATTAAGAATAATCGATTATTTTAAGGTTAGTCTTCCTTCGTCTTTTCAAGCATACATGTTATAACAAGTCTTTCTAAAATATGCTTGTAATTGGTTAATCCCTTTTATGTTCAAATGAGTTTTTTTGCAGTCTCCTCCCCCCCCGCGCCCCCCCTGAAAATGTCCTTACATCATTATCACTGGAAGGGCAAGATAGACGATAGAGGTGCAATACAACCCAAGACCCTCACGCTAAGAGCAGGTATTCTCCCTTCCAGCGGAAGGCACAGCCGGTTCCCTCCTAGGTCGCAGGGTGTAGTGTCCGAAGGGTCATCCCGGGGCGGCAGTAGTCGGAGCAGCAGCTTGTCCATAGTAGTGCTCATCGAAGGTCAACGGGGGTAGGAAGTAGCGCAGCTCGCTCTGCTGCCCTAAGTGCACGTCAGTGGGAACCAAGTCCTCCCCCACCAGGGGACAGCGCCGGCGGGTGGCCGGCGGCACTGCTGCTGATCAGGTTCTCAGGGTTCTCTGAGGGGGAGGGAAATAGCAGGTGACAGGGGGGCGGGGGACGGGGACAATGTGAGGAAGCGAAATATAGGAAGTAATGAGGGGGGGGGGGGGGACACAAGTAGTAAGGGCCCTGCCACCTGCCCACAGCACGGGGAAGTGGTTTCAACTGTCACGCACAAAAACGGTTTTCAACCAGAAGATCTAGAATCATTGTGACAACAGAGAAAACCCAGTGCGCTGGGTGCACCCCCAAAGCAGAAAGAACCACAATGTAACACAGCAGAACCACAAGTTATAAAACAGCAGAACACGATTGAACACAGCCAAGACACGATGTAACACAGAAGAAACATGTAACACAGCCGACCAATGTAACAGACAAGTACAGAGTAGCACACCAACAAACAATGTATACTTGCCCCAACCAGTCTTCCCCTCTCTCTGCTCTCTCAACCCTTGTCTGTGACCCCCACCCACACCCACCAACACTGTGTCCACCTGCTCAGCACCTCCACCCAGAGTAACTTCTGAGTGGCAGAGAGAGGTTTTCCAGTACTGAATCTCACAGACCCAGTGTCAAGTATTTGGGGTATGGTCTGAATGTTGACAGCTCAAGATGAGTGTGCCACTCCAGGACTAAATTATTAGGGAGAAGGTGCCTGAAAAGGATACAGGAGACTCAGTGTCAGAAGAAGGGACCAGGTTGTTTGTTTCTTTAGCATCCAATGCAGCACGATAAGTGGCAACGAAAACAGCCATGGATATACCAGGGTCCATATTGTATAATAAGTTTATACTCTGCCTTGCATGTGGGGCAGGGCCTCATGGAAGAGAAAGGGTTGGCAATATTCAACAGACTACATATTAGTGAGCTTGCAGGTGATTACATGATACATTCAGTTAGAGTTAGACATTATACATTTGCCAATGGATTATGATATAATACATTACATATATATCATAGTATGTCTAGTAATTGAATAACTTAGTACTACAGGAGAACATGGGCTGAATTATAGACATAGCAATGTGTATTAGATATATCTATAGTTATATATACTACAAGAAAGGGGGGGGGTAAATAAGAAGTTCAGAGCACTCCAAATAGAAAAGATTAGGTCCAATGAATTTTATTTAGTAGTCGAGTGCTTGCAGAGCAGCCAGGATCACCATCACAGAACAAAAATACAAGGACATCCGCAGCACTCACTGGTTAGTATAAATAGTTAAAATATTTAATTAGTACACAAGCATCGGGGGTACTACAAGAAAGGACAGAGCTCCAAGCTTGAAAAGGACGGAGGTCGTCCCTCTGTCTTTCTTGTAGTACACCTGATGTTTGTGATACGAATTAAACATTTTTACTATTTATACTAAACCAGTGAGTGCTGCGGATTCCTGGATTTTTATGATATTGATGGCAATATATTCCCATGCGTGTGCTTTAAACTGTGTAAACAGCGAGCATTAGCTTTTCTGCGGCTCCAGGCTACAATGGTTTTTTCAGACATAAGGATGACACATTGGTGTATGGTTGGGAATGTCATTGCCAAGAATCCCTTGCTGCAGGGAAACAACATATATATATCCCCAAAGAGTAAACAAAGAAACAGCTATCAGTGGGTAATAATACAAAGAAAAACCTGTATAGAAATGGATACAAGCACACACTAGTCCTAAGGACTAAAAAATGTCCTATATAAAATCATAAGAATAAGGCGCAGCTTGTATACCATTTATAATACAGGGTTTTCTTTGTAATTATTAAAACTGAGTGCTGTTCTTTGTTTACTGTTTTGGGGTTGACCAAAGTGTTTATATTGATTTCTATAGAAACATTGCACCCACCATATCCTGCAATCTGAAATGCCGCTGTGTGGTGTGTGTGATGTGTATGTATGTGTATATATTGATATTATATATATAGTATATATATATATAGATATATATATATGTGTATGATGTATGTATGTATGTTATGTTATGTAGTATGTAGGTATGTATATTTATATGTATATATGCTATATTATGTATATATATATATAAGAATCATGTAATGATAGGCAAACAGCCATCCAGTACATAAGTACTTCACAGCAGTAATACACAAGGAATAATCAATACAATACCATACTGGGAAAAAGCCTCAGACATTAAAAGTAACATTAGGGAAAGGATTTTAGTCCCTGCCCAAAGATAGGCAGGGACTGACACATTGTGCTAACTAAGCTAAAGTAGGGTGCACAAATGAGGTGCCTTAATCATAGAACAAGATAATGCATTCAAGTTTTAAAATCGGAAAAAAAATAAGAAGAGGTGGGAAATTAAGATTCTCTCTATGTGCATTGGAAGAGAACAAACATGTAGTAGTTTATCATTGTGAAGACATCATCACTGGCTTGCTCTCAAAATCAGGAATGAGGAATGAAACTGTTTTAACTTATAATGAAGAGAAAAACTGTTGTTGGGTAGCTTTTACACCGCCATCTTGTATACCAAAGTGATAGTGAGAACGCTTTCTTTACTTGTGTGTTAGATCGAAGGGTCCCTGCAGTTTGATTTTTTCGATTTTATTGTAACAAAATCTATTCTAATAGGTGGGTGCGCCTTTTAAACTTGACATAGGTTAGGGCATCAGAAGTCAATAAGGTCTGGCCCTGAGAGTTTAAAAGCCAGGGGAGTGGAAAAGTGAATCTAGATGTAGAGGGGAGGGGGGTAAGGAAGAGGAGAACGGATGCAAAGAGAAGAGAAAGAGGAAGAAAATTTGGAGCACACACAGTATGAGACACAAGAGACACCACACACACCCACACACACCCACACACATCGACTTGAATTATTTAACACACACACACACTACATACACACACACACACACACACCAACATCACACACACACAGGAGAGGGACGACATATGAAACAAATCAACACACACCAAAAACCACAAGAGATCAGAGAAGGTAGACACACAGCCCAGTTCACAGATGAGAGTAGAGGAGGAGCAGAGGAGACCACACACTACGTACCACAGCACACACAATCACAAACACCTACACATCACAAACAACTACTAAACAACAGAGGCAGCGAGAGACACACACACACACTACACACTACACAGCACATCAAACACCACCACATCCACAAAGCCGAATACAGAGAGCAGATGACACACACACAAAACGAGAGAGAGAGAGAGATCACGCGGAGACACACATCCACACCAACACAGCACACAAACACGACACCACAACAAAAGCAAAGACCCACACAGAGAGAGAGGAAACACACACACAAAAACAGCACACACAAAACCACAACCAGAGAAAGAGTAACAGGAAACACACAAACACGAGGAGAGAGAGAAGAGACACAACACCGTACACACCGACACACACACACACACACCACCAACACAGAGACAGAGATCACACACAGCACACAGGAGAGAGATTGAGATGGTAGAGACACAGCACTACCAACTAAAAAATACACACGGTGTCGCCACACACACACAACACACACACACCACACCACACAACACACCACCACACAACAACACACACACATTCCCTGCTCTTCCTCTACAGCCACTTGAAGTGGAAGGGGACCCTGACTGGGCTGCTCCCCGCGATTGCTCCAGGCTCAGCGGGCAGGATGTCACTCAGAGCCGCACCGAATGTGCAGGGGGGGTCCGGGGACACCACGGGCTGGGCGTGCTTCAGGCACACGCGGAAGAAGAGCCGGCAGGGCCGGCCTGCAACACACACACTGCGGGGGCTGCTGAATGAGTGAACCTTCAGCTCGAATACACCGGCCGGGCTGACCTGGGGGGACACGGGGACATACCGGCGCGTTATATAACAGCGAGCAATTACAGGAAAGAAGAGGGGGCTGAAACCGAGGCAGGGGGCAGATACCGGCGATCTGGAGGGTGGTATGGGGCAGATTCAGATACAGGAGAGAGGGGGCAGATGCCTAGGGCAGGTGGCACAGATACCAGGGGGAGGGCAGGTAGCACACTCCAGGCAGTGCCGCAAACCGGCGTTATACACAGACATCAGACCAGTGCAGTGCTAGGTTACTGCTAAACCAGTGATCCAGACACTTGCCAACCCATTGTCACCAGACCCGGATTCACAAAAGGGTGCTAAGCTTTAGCGCCCCTCAGCTCCATACTGTATGAGTAGGAATAAAAGTGTGCGGGAGGTCGGCACCCTGGGGTGGATCTGGGTCAGAGAGCGCAGCCGGACCTTACACGCTGTCCTCCTCCTCTCCACCTGCACCGGATCATACACACACTGTATATACAGCTATATATACAGTATATACTGTATATCACACAGCACTCAGATACCTCACCGCATCCACACTATACCAGGGCAGCGCCACATAGCGCCCCCGGCATCCACACTATACCAGGGCAGCGCCACATTAGCGCACACGGCATCCACACTTTATACCAGGGCAGCGACCACATAGCGCCCCCGGCCATCCACAATATTACAAGGGCAGTGCACAAGCGCCCCGCATCCCACACCTATACCAGGGCAGTGCCACATAGCTCCCCCGGCATCCACACTATACCAGGGCAGTGCCACATAGCGCCCCCGGCATCCACACTATACAAGGGCAGTGCCACATAGCGCCCCCGGCATCCACACTATACAAGGGCAGTCCACATAGCCCCCCAGGCCCATCCACACTATACCAGGGCAGTGCCACATAGCGCCCCCGGCCATCCACACTATACCAGGGCAGTGCCACATAGCGCCCCCGGCATCCACACTATACCAGGGCAGTGCCACATAGCTCCCCCGGCATCCACACTATACCATCGGCCAGTGCCACATAGCGCCCCGGCATCCACACTATACAAGGGCAGTGCCACATAGCGCCCCGGCAGCCACACTATACAAGGCAGTGCCACCTAGCGCCCCCGGCATTCCACACTATACCAGTGGCAAGTGCCACCATAGCTCCCCGGCATCCAAACTTTACCAGGGCAGAGCACATAGGCGCCCCCCGGCATCCACACTATACCAGGGCCAGTGCCACCATGCTTCCCCCTTCCCCTCTCCCCTGCTCCCGGCATCCACACTTACCAGGCAGCGCCACATAGCGCCCCGGCATCCCACATATACTCAGGGCAGTGCACATAGCTCCCCCGGCAGCCACACTTACCAGGGCAGGCCCACTCGCGCCCCCGGCATCCACACTATACAAGGGCCAGTGCCACATAGCGCCCCGGCATCAACACTATACCAGGGCGGTAGTGCCACATAGCGCCCCCGGCATCCACACTAACCAGGGCGAGTGCCACAAAATTCCCCCTGAGGCCCACCTATTACCAGGGCAGCGCCACAATGCCCCCGCGCCACACTATACCAGGCCAGTGCCAACAGACTACTTCCCCCTGCGCCTAACCATCTATACCAGGGCCGCGACCACAAACTTCCCCCTGCGCCCCACAATATACCAGGGCAGCGCCACAAAACTGCCCACATGCGCCCACACTCTACCAGGGCCGCGCCACAACTTCCCCCTGGCCCACCCACTATACCAGGGCAGCGCCCAAACTTCCCCCTGCGCCAACAATATACCAGGCAGTGCCAAAACAAAACTCCCCATGCGCCAAACTATACCAGGGCAGTAAACACAAAACTTCTCCCCTGCGCCCACAACTTATACAGGGCAAGCGCCCAAAACTCCCCCTGCCGCCCACACTATACCCAGGGCAGCGGCACAAACGTACCCCTGCGCCCCAACTATACCAAGGGCAAGCGCCACAAAACTGTCCCCCTGCGCCCACACTATACCAGGGCAGTACAACAAACTTCCGGGATAGACTAAAATGTTTAATGTGAAAACGTTTAATGTGGATTAATGTGGCAAGACATACACCAATTGACTTCAAACTTGCACAGAACATGCTTTGCACTCCCCCAAACTGTCCATAAAATTTCATGTTTTTTGATACAGAACCGCAAATTATGTACATTAATCACTATCCGAAAGTGGAAAATGCTTACCTAAACGCGTTTATTGTGAATCTAGGAGTCAAAACATACAGTGATTCATTTAAAACTGCACATGAGCTGCTGATACTGCCCACAAACTATGCTGAAAATTACAAGTGTTTGCTAGCAACACAGCCAAATTGTTACATTACGCACTCTAAGAAGGCCCAGTATCTCATATGGAATGGTAACTTTAATTAAATTACATTAAAATTTGGCAGAACACATACTTTAACGGACCCCGCAACTATCCTGAAATTTACTGCAAATGTCATGGCTGTTGATAACATGCACTGCAAATTATTCACATTAAGCAGTTTCTGTAGGACAACTGTCTAAAATGCATGATGTGAAAAATTATTAATGTGGATTAATGTGCCAACACATACACCAATTGCCTTCAAATTTGGCACAGTATATGCTTTGCACTCCCCCAAGCTGACCTGCAAATTTCATGGCTTTTGAGAATATGCACTGCAAATTATTCACATTAACCAGTTTCTGGAAGTGGAAAATGGATACCAAACGTGCTTAATATTAATTAAAGTGTTAAAACTTAATCCGATTAGCTTCCAACTTGGCACATGATGTACTGTATACTGCCTACAACTATCCTGAATATTTAAACGTGTTTGCTCACACACACTGCAAATTATTTACATTTATTTTGCTGCACGAATCATAAACTATCTTTTGAACTTGATACTGTGTCTGCACCAGAATACAAATTCCACAGAGGATGCAAGAACTGAAAAATTACCAAACAAAAGGTTTATTTACTTCACACCCTGATAACATTACTTTGTTTAGAACAGGCAGTCCTCATTTTACAACGCTTTGCTTTTCAACGAATGGCTTATCCAACGCTAGGCAATGCATACCTATATTCATTTTTACAACGCCAAAACAGCTTATACAACGATCTTACGACGCTTTCCAAAGTTGTTAATGTTTGTGTATATAATATATTATATAATATTAGATTATACTATATAATATATTATCATATTATATAATATATTATAATATTATATAATATATTATAATATTATATAATATTATCTTAAAATATTCTCTTATATATTATATTATGATATATATATATATATATATATATAATACAGCATATACTATATGATTTACGTGTGTGCTGCATATCTTATTGCCTGCGTAAAATAATTGGTGTATTTTACTGTTAAAAATACCTTCAGGAACGGAACCATTCATTCAAACAGTGTTCCATATGGGAAAAAGTGTTTCGCTTTATGACGTTTTGCTATCCAACGCCATTTTGAGTAACGCCTTGTGTCTGAGAACCGAGGACTGCCTGTATCAGAGACTTGTAAACAAACTGTGGTTCATTAAATAACATTTAGATCCCAATACATATTCCTCACAGAGATCAAAATAGGGGAATTTCTGACCTATCCACCATTTATGATAGATCAGATATATTTCTAGGTAATCCCATCAATTTAATAGCAACACACATAATTTAGTTTGAGCATTCTTAGTCAACCAATCAAAACCTCCTAGATGTTATTTTATGGGTTTGGGAAACACATTTATACCACATACACAGTATTAGTTATTTAACAAGAGAGGAGAGAGAAGGAGATTTTAGAGAAAGCTATTTCAATTCCAATAGACATCAGAGAAGGTAATTATGATCATAATTCTTGTGCACTTGTAAATCTGTATATATCTGTGTTTTATATTAATGTATGTTTAGATAGGAGGAACTGTATTATATTGTTAGGCCTGTAATAAGTACAAACCATATAAGGAAGTATAATAGTACAACCGTGGAATAGTTAAATGTTGTTGCTGTTATAATTAAATACTGTTTATATAATTGAAGCTCTATATCGTTTAGTAAACTCTCATAACCAGAGTGTGCATGTGTGAATGTTATTCCTATTGGAACCCATATCTATACATTCATTTCTTTAAATAAGATTTTTGCCAATATTATTATATTAATTCTTATAAGCCAGTAATACTTGTATCTTTTGTAAAAATTATTAATGTGGATTAATGTGCCAACACGTACACCAATTGCCTTCAAATTTGGCACAGTATATGCTTTGCACTCCCCCAAGCTGTGCTGCAAATGTCATGGCTGTTGATAACATGCACTGCAAATTATTCACATTAAGCAGTTTCTGTAGGACAACTGTCTAAAATGCATGATGTGAAAAATTATTAATGTGGATTAATGTGCCAACACATACACCAATTGCCTTCAAATTTGGCACAGTATATGCTTTGCACTCCACCAAGCTGTCCTGCAAATGTCATGGCTGTTGATAACATGCACTGCAAATTATTCACATTAAGCAGTTTCTGTAGGACAACTGTCTTCAAATGGTGCATGCATGATGTGAAAAATATTAAGTGGATTAATGTGCCAACACTACCACCAATTGCCTTCAAATTGGCACAGTAATGCTTTGCAACCCACAAGCTGCCTGCAAATTCAGGCGTTTGAGAATATGCACTGCAAATTATAACATTACCAGTTTCTGGAAGTGGAAAATGGATACCAAACGTGCAATATTAATTAAGTGTTAAAACTTAATCGATTAGCTTCCAATCTGGCACATGATGTACTGTATACTGCCTACAACTATCCTGAATATTTAAACGTGTTTGCTCACACCACCTGCAAATATTTTACATTATTTTGCTGCACGAATCATAAACTATCTTTTGAACTTGATACTGTGTCTGCACCAGAATACAAATTCCACAGAGGATGCAAGAACGGGATAGACTAAAATGTTTAATGTGAAAAACGTGCCAAGTTTGAAGTCAATTGGTGTATGTCTTGCCACATTAATCCACATTAAACGTTTTCCACATTAAACATTTTAGTCTATCCCCTTTGTGGGATAATGGGTTTGTTTAACGATTAAAAGAGTTATTTGTGTAATTGATTTGGATGGTATTTTAATTGTTTTGGGATTTGATTAATTAATGGTAATTTATTTCGGTTGCCTTGCTTGGTTTAAATAGTATACTTGTTTGGATTTCATTGTATGTTCTTTTGAATATTTTATTGTTAACATTGATTGGCAGAGTGTACATGGTGCACAGATTTTATGCATCATGTATACCAGGGCTGCACAACACGCGGCCCGCGGGCCGCATGCGGCCCGCCTGGCCTCTCTGCGTGGCCCGCGGCGGCCGGGCGCCAGTTATTTAATTAATTAAATAAATTTAAAATTTTTTTTTTTTTTTTTTTTTAAAGTTTAAAAAAATGGCGGCGATTCATCCCCAACCCATCCTCCTTCGCCTCCCCCCCGCCCCCGGGTTTTGAAATGCGCGCGCGGGGGCAGAAGCAGCATGAGGAGGATGCAGGATGCCGGGGACTGGAGGTCAGAGCATGCTGGGGGCGGGGCTTAGTGCCGGGGAGAGGATGTGCTGAAAAGATGTGCTGAATAGAGAGGTGTGTGTGGTTGTGTGGTTGTGTGGTTGTGTGTGTGTGTGTGTGTGTGTGTGTGTGTA
>WSYH01016302.1:0-13211 GCA_036426205.1 Ascaphus truei
TTTTGATTTCTATAGACAGTGAGGGCTGGACAGTTTGGATTAGTGTATATTATTGTTAGAGGAATTGTGTCCTCTCTTGTCCTTTGCACTCGGCACTGCATCCATATTTGTTACTGATTTGTGAGTGCTGTTTTTCAGTTTTTTGATCTGTGAATATACAATAACAATCAACTCAGAACACATGCGTTTTATGGATTGTGGCACATTTGTGCGCTCTTGTGAAACATAGAAACACAGAATTTGATGGCAGATAAGAACCATTTGACCCACCGTGTCTGCCCAATTTCCTCCCTGCTGCAAAACCTCAGACCCTATTTGATTCTTGTTTTTTTTAATGTATTTATGGTTTAGCCTTATTTTTATCCTGCAGGGCCTGGGTTGTAAGATTTTGGCCTGGGAGTAAGGTATTAGTTTGGGGGCTAAGGTATGGGCTTGGGGGGATAAGTTATGGGTGTAAGGGGCATTTAACTAGGAGGGGGATTGATGGGTCCCTAATAAAATTACCTGGAACCTCTGCACCAACGTTGGATCTGTAGATGGTCCGTGGAGGGGACTTTAAGACAGTATGCAAGGTCCTTTGGTTAGCAGACAAGCTGCAGCAGGTCTTCAGACAGCCCGCTGGGGGCTTTGGTGCACCAGATGGCTCGCAGAGGGGTTCTTGATTCAGATGGCATGTGGGTGGCCTTGAAACAAATGTATGGCACCACCAGAAGACCCATGGTGCAGAGGGACTTGGGACTGTGTAGGATTTTGCAGGGGTGGGGTTGTTTATGAGGGTGTTTGATATGAGGTGGGGCGCCTCATGATCACCAGATGACTCCCAGAGGAGTGTGCTTCAGTCTGTCCATGGGGTAGAGGGACTAAGGAGGATACAGATAGGGCTTAGGGAGGGGAGTGGGGATATTGAATTTGGGGTGTGGATTTTGGGAGGGTGTGGGGGGTGCGATTTGTAGGAGACTGCGCATGATGCAAGTAAGGCCCATTGGGTTGATTTGCGGCGGGAATGGAGAAATTGAATGGGTGTTGGGGATCAGTCACACACACACATATACACTGGAACAGGGACACACAGACACTAAATAGACAAACAGGGGACACATAGTGTACACACACAACAGTACAGGGTAATATAAATATAGTGAAGTATTTACGGGTTGTATTTGAATGAGCAGCGGCACACCAAGGAAGCCAGGAACATTCACACTTTTCTCCCACTTGTGCTGATGCTTATATCAGCTTCTAGTCCCCGCCCATGAGGAACGTCATGATAGTTGAGTCATTTTTTCTGACAAGTGACCAGCAAGGGTCCCAGGCCTGACTCACTGAACCTGGGACAGCAGCAATGCCAGCATCCCCCTCACACACACAATTCACCATGACATGTATAAACATAACCGGTACAGCGTGGGCAGTGGTAGTGCCAGCCTCCCTGTCCCGGTAGGTGTAGCCGGCCTTCATTATAAAGGTGAAGCCCGGAGGAATGCCCCTCAAACCTGTGTAATGGGCTGTCTACATAAGCCCACAAGGCCGGTAGTGTGATGTTCAGAGTAGCCCAGTAAAAAAACATGGATGTGAAGGTTTCTGGAATGAGGGTTACAAGTTTAAAGTTAGACTCAGATACACACACAATGTGGCATGTCACCTCCCAAACTCCATATATATTGGAAGGGACCACGGGCGATGGTTTATTGGGGATAGCCTAAAAAGTGTTTTCAATGTTATTCCCCAGGCACTTAAGTTTAGCATATTATAAAATCAGGTGCACTTTATGTGGTTCAATTGGTCATCACAGCTCTGAGTGTGACAAGGATATAGTCTGCAACCTGTGCTATCAAAGTGGTCATTCCTTTAAAGATTGCCCAGAAGTGTGCACAACCATTACAGACAGAGGGAAATGTCTAGTGTACAGAGTACATCATCTCATAATGATAAAGAGAATAAAGCAGAGTCATCATAAAGTCTCAAATTGACACCTGTAGAAGATATTTTGGGGTCTTTGTGTCTGAAAAATACACCACCGGCCCAAAGAGAGTCAGATGGAGAAGCGTTGCACCAGACACAGAGAATCCTGCGCAGGAAGGTGAGAATAGAAAGAATTGCCGGCACCAAATCAGTCCTTTAAATAATAATAAATCCGAATAAAGACCAAACCGTCTCTTGCAAAGTCCCAAAAGTGTCCTTGAGCAAACAGGCAGTGAAGGGGTCAACGAACGGCTCACACAAAATGATAGTGCAATGTGTAAAAAAGAGAAGAAAACAAACAGATAATGGTGCAGTACGCCAAAATAGTTGACATTAAAACATTAAAAACTCACACATGACAAACATAACACACAATGACAGACAGACACTAGCAAGACTATAATCCCAACAAAAAGCTATTTATTAACATTGAAATACTGGGTTCCGGAGGATACAGCACTTAAGTCCAGAGGGGTAAAATTAAAACCCTACTTACTGGACAGTGGATGGTAAAAGCAGTAAAGCTGAAGATCGCTCAGGTGCTCCTCTCTGATGATAACTGGAGCTCCTTTAGGGATTGCCTCGTGTGGGGGATGGATGTTGAGTCGCACGAAAACCGGAACTTCCTGGTGGATGTGACGTCACACGCTGCGGTGTTACTGAAATCGCTGCTCCTCTTCCTCTCCTTTCCCCCCACAGCCTACACAACTGCTGCCAATATCCTCCACAACCAAACAGACAGCTCTAAAAACAGAATAATCTCCCAACGACGTTTCATGCACATATGTGCACTTCTTCAAGTGGTGTGGCTTGCCCTGACAACCAGCAGTTTATATACACTGCATGGGTGGTTCTAATTGACTAATTAGATGACACGGTGTTAACCCATCAATTGCCATGGTCAGAGCTAGACAACAACAAAGCTTGCTAAACATACATTACACAACATTAAACAGCACATAGAAACATAAAAACATTAAAACATTTATAATTGATCTTAAAATAATAAATAATGGGGCTGACAGAAAATGAATAATATATCATATTATAAAAAGGCATTTAATTCGAAGTCTATGTTCAGCCCTCTAGGGGACAGTGTTTTTATTTCATAAATCCAGTATGCTTCACGCATACTGGCCTGTTTTAATCTACTCCCACCTCTTAGACTGGGCTGAACCACTACAATGGCCTGGCAGCGCAAGCTTTAGGATTTTTATTATGACACAAAAGAAAATGATGGGAGACACTATGTGTGACCAATCCTTTCTTGATGTTATAAACATGCTCATAGATGCGTATCTGGAAGGTTCTCCCAGTTCTGCCAATATACTGCAAGCCGCAAGGGCATTGAAGCAAGTATATTACAAAGGTGGAATGGCAATTAATAAATGTCTTAATGGGATAGCTTCCAGAGGTTACATTAGATGTGAAATGCTCAGGAAGGTGATATAACTCACTAAGATGGCGGTGAACCTTGAAAAGATGGCTATGATTCTTGTAGAGTTTGGGGAGGGCAGAATCATGCAAAAGATAAATTGTGCATATAGTGCTGTATCGTACTTGCAATTAGCCTTAGAAGAAATTATTGTTCAACAAGGGATCAAAGTCACTACTCACATGGCCTAGAGTGAATATGAACCTGTAAAGGTATCTTTGTGGGGAGAATCCCCTTCTCTCTTGGTCACTTGTGATAGTGACCGTGGTGTTCGTGTGGTGGGAACTTCTGCACGTGAGTGGAAAGATGGCGATGAACCTCGCAGAAATGCCAGTGAACCTCACAAAGATGACGATGATGAATTGGAAACAATAAAAAGGAAAAACAAGACTGCCTAAACCAACTCATCTTGATCGAAAACTTCAACAACGGAAGATCATGAAACTGTCCCAGAAGAGATCTTGCTGCACAATACATACCAGGTATTAGAGGAAAAGTGTTGGGGTGAAAAGATGGATGACGCAGACCCCGATATGTCAGACCGTCAGACCCCGTAACAATCTGTATCTATTCAAGCTATTAAGATGGCCGGACCATCAAATAAAATAATTCTGCCATCAGAGAGTTCCCCAGAGAGAAAGAAATTGGTTAAGAAGAAAATGTCATGGTAGACCAATGCTTTTAACACCTTAATTATTCGGATCCCGGATCCTTTGACTGAGCAAAGCAAAAGATAAAATAAATTGTAATTTATTTACACAATGAACATACATAGCTTGATTTACAAAATATTAGGAAATAGCACTTACTGGTACGGGGCAAAAGGAAATCAAATGTTCCCAGAACCAAATCCTCAGAAACAAAGTGTCTTGGCACAAATTCCCAGGCACGGGGCTTGTGCGCAAACAGAACCGCAAAATAGTCTTTGGCTAGTGGCGCCGCTCACAACCACTTTTTCTCCGCCGAAGATATTCTTTTTGTTTCCCCACTGCAGGATTGGTTATCTGTACACTCTGCAGCGAATTGCGGCATGGGAAACAAACTTCCCACCTATGGTAAGGTTGCCAGTACTTCATGGAGCCGGGCAAAGGGGCTTCGTGGTATGCCACGGGCATGTGCAGAATTCGCACCTGAGCCGTTTATCATACCTAACCAAGCCCACTTCCCCGGTGACATCTTGTCCCCCTCCCCCCGGACATCTGGACATATGCTAGGGGATAGCTGTTTACATCTACCTCTCCCCATTTAACACTCTAAAATGACGGTCCTTTCTTATCTCCGGACTCTGTCAGACATTCTGGGACCATACCAGCAGGATGTCTTAGAAGTCTGGGCTAAATTATGCATGACTCACATTCAGTAATGTCCTGCCATACACCTTTTGATCACTGAACTTGTCACTTATGCGTTTCCGCTGCTCCGCCTGCCTGAATGAAAAATCCCTTACTCTTTTAATATTAGTACAATTTAAAGAGGGGGGCTCACACCAATTTCAGCACGCTGGGGGACCTTGCCAGCCAAAGTTAGCTATAATCTATGCCCTGTGCTGCAGGTGGCTGCGATTTAAAACCTTTTTTACTTCGTGCAGTTACAGGGAAACCCGGACACAATAACATGTACCTTTTAACTCAAGATATTGATTTTGTCCCCTTACACCTAGCGGGACACACACAGACATTTTTAATACATTTACAGTGTGACACTCTACATTTTCCCAATATGGCTCAGGGGCACCCAGCCGGGCATAATACCTTTATTTACTGGCCTGGGTAACCCCATACCGTCACAGAAAAGTTTTAATAAAAAGAAAAAAAATGGTGGTGATTGATTCACTAAATATGCCAAAGTGCCCTGCTCTGCTGAAAGTGGCAATTATTAATGTAAAAAGTATCAAGACAAAAAAAGACCCGGACTGAAGCCTTTTCTATTTTCAAGGACTTTAATAATTACATTTTCTTTTTGCAGGAAACTTGCTTGTGGTATTTGTTTATCAGATATAAAGAGTATATAACAGAGGGGATCTGAGAGGTTGGTGAGGTGCGTTTAGATATCATTGGAAGAGAATCTCTGTAAGATAAAATGTAATGTTTATGTAAATATTGTGTGTATTTGTAAATAATTTCATTTTGTATTTAAATTTAAAAAAAAAAAGGATTCCCCTCACACACACTACTACACCATGACATGTATACACAGTACAGGTACAGCAGGGGCAGCAGCAGTGCCAGCCTCCCCCTCACACACACAGGAAGGGGAGGAGCTGTGAGCCAAGATGGCGGCGGACCCTGGAGGAGGGAGAGGAGTTGGAACCAGGTCTCAAGCTAATCTGAATGTGGAAAATAAAGTTTCCCTGGAAGTTAAAGTGCAGAAACTTTTGTAAAAGAAAGACTCAGAAAATATGGAAAAAGAGATGAATGAAAATGTTGGACAGAATGAAGCTGAAATGGAGAATACTGAAAGTACTCAGAACCAGACGGGTAAGAGAAGTGCGGCTAAAACCAGCTCACGGTCTAATGAAGCCAGGAGTAAAAGGCAGGCAGAGCACGAGAAAAGGAGACTTCGGGTCACAGAAATTGTTATCCCACAAATTTGTAAAAACATACACACTAATGCACAGTCAACTGCAGCTACTCCTGAGACAGAGACCCGCAAACAACTGCACCTGACACAGTGACCCTGTATACAACTGTGCACCTGACACAGTGACCCTGTATACAACTGTTCTTGACACAGAGATACTGCATACAACTGTAACTGATACAGAAACACTATAAGCAGCTGAGGGTTGCAGACAGGTGCAGGAATTAGCAGCCACACCCAAGGCAGACACACTGCGAACAGCCCAAGCTGAGAGCATGAAGAATGTTGGCAATACACCTGAGACAGACCAGCAAACAGCCCAAGCACAGGAAGAAGTGTCTGAAATGGAAATGGCTGAAGCAGTGGAGAGCGCTGAAGCAGTAGAGGCTTTTGAGGCACAAGAAATGGAGATTCCTAAAGTGGGAGAGAAATCCATACACTGGCGACACGTTTTATTGAAGCACGGCTAGCACCGCAAGCCGGGGGATGCCCCGGCGTGCTAGCCGCACTCCCTCAGCATGCCGCGCATCACCGATGCGCGGTCACGCGTCATCGGGTTCCTGCGCCCCCTGCACGCGCGTCCAGGGCTCCCCGAGGGAGCCCTGGTGTCCCGCGATGTGGGGGACGGCGGCAGGGGGTTCCGGGGGACTCGGCGGACCCGGCAGCGGGATGGAGAAAGCCCCGATCGGAGGGCGCTCCTCCGCTGCTTCGGCGCGCGCCCGGCACCCTCCGGCGCGCGCCAGGTTACTGCTGCGGCCGAGAACGGGCAAATGGTCGAATAAACTCGGCCGCAGCAGTACAGCCTGCAACAGCATCAAAGCCCTTGGCAGAAACAGGAGCGGCAAAAGCAAAGTCCTTAGGTGAAGCAGGAACGGCAGCAAAACCAACAGGAGCGGCTGAGCCAGCTCCCCCCCCAGCAGTCAGCATGGAGTACAAGATGCCCAGGTACATCTTATATGTCATTTGATGATGCCAGAAAGCGCAGGAACGTAGTCAGACTGCATTATTGTGGGGATATGGTTCCTATACCGGACAGATTTGTCATAGGAAAAGACTTGATCAAAGTTTCTCTTGGCTTCCAACCCAGTGAAGTGTATGCTTTGTTACATGCTCCTAATAGCAGGAACTATGAAGTCAGCTTTAAGACACCAGAAGGGCCAGAAAAATTCTGGTTTCATTACAGAGAAGTGAAGGATAATCCAGAATGGGAATTTTTAAAAGTTATCCAAGTATCTCGACCTGTAATCGTGGAAGTGAATACTGTATTATTTTTGATATTGAGACTGTAGCGGTAGAAGATACTGTATACGTTTTTGGCTACAAAGACAGTGTGATGTCCAGTCTGGTGCAGTGAAAAATATGGATGCTGAAGGTTTCTGGAATGGGGGCTACAAGTTTAAAGTTAAGCTCAGATACACACACAATGTGGCATGTCACCTCCCAAACGCCATATATATTGGAAGGGATCGCGGGCGATGTTATTATTGGGGACAGCCTATAAAGTGTTTTAAATGTGATTCCCCCAGGCACTTAAGCTCAGCGTGTGAGCAAATCAGGTGCACTTTATGTGGTTCTATTGGTCATCACAGCTCTGAGTGTGACAAGGACATACGGGGCTATGCACTTAGCTCAATGGCTTTGCGTTCTGATTTGGCCAAAAAACAGGTTCGTTAAAAAGTGAAGACGGGGACGCGATGCACTAAGGCCTTGAGGCCATTTTTTTTTATATAACTTGTATTTTATTGGTGTGTAAATACATGATATACATGAAAAACATATCCAATACATGGTGAACAGGGTAGCATATATTACATAATGATGTAGGTATAACATATCTATTGAGCCCACGCGGTTTTTCGAGCCCTACTCCGCCGCGTAGGTAAAGATCTTATTTTAGGTTATGTGTATCCATGGTAAAATAATATTTGTTACAAAAAAGGGAAAATAAAATAGATAAATAAATAATAAAAAAATAAAAAAAAGGGGGGGAGGGGGTAGGGTAGCAGGGGGTGGAAGGAGGAAAGGGAACGTATAGGGTGAGGATGTAGAGGTTTCAGGAGTCTACTAAGATGGCTCATGAACTATGGAACCTTGTAGAAGATCATGTGGCAGCATAAGTAGTTAATAATGTGTGGGAATGGTGATCCAGCCGTAAACTTATTTTCCACTCCACCCAAGGAGAACGCATCTATTACTATTATAGCCAAATTGTGTCACGCTCTACCCCTGGGATGTCTGTCTGAGCTAGCAAAGGGGCCCAAACTTTTAAGTAGTTGTCACCAGTATCATTAACTAGGCTTGTTAGCTTTTCCATCTGGCAGATATACCAAATACGGTTCCGAATCTTTGGGATAATTGGAATTTCGGGGCGTTTCCATAATGCTGCGATCTCGCACCTCGTGGCGATTGCAAAGTGTGCAATTAGTTTGTTGTTGGATTTTGATAGGTCCTTTAGAGGTCTGTTTAGGAGAAACAGCCACGGGTCTGGGGGAATTGTGAGACCAAATATTCTCTGGATCCAATTTCTGATCTTTTCCCATATCGGGGATATCCGCGGGCAGGACCACAGCATATGTAACAGGTCAGCTGTTCCTCCACATTGTTTAGGGCACAATGGAGAGAACCCTGGTATGAACTGACTGCACCGACACACTTTATTCGAGCAAATACCCAGTATGTACCTGGCAGATACCTGGAATGCGCCGCTCCTCACCTCTGACAAGCCCCGTTGTGTTTGCCTTCCCAGCCTGGGTTCATGCCTGGCTGACGGGCGGCTGATCTGTTAAATGATAATGATTAGGATTTAATAGGCTGCAATGCTTCGCGTGTCTACCAGATGGCATAAATTCATGAATTGTAATACAGTATATATATATATACTGTGCAGTATTGCAGCCAGCGGGAATAAAATGCTTCAATCCCTGCTTGGAAAATACCTCAATGCACTCGGGCAGAAAACAGTCACAAACCTCAATACACCCGGGTATACCCGAATTCGTGGGACTAGCCGAGCTCGAATAAAGTGTGTCGCCAGTGTAGATAATTTGAGTGGGGTGAGGTACCATCTCATGAGGACTTTATATGCGTTCTCCTTCAGTGTGGTGCACTTCGAGCTTTTTGCGGCTCCTAAAAATATAATATTCCATTCCTCGTCCTCTAAGGTCTCCCCAAGGTCTCTCTCCCATTGGGTACGAAATGAGGGCATTTGTTGTTTTGAAGTTGCAGGCTCGACTACCACTCCGTATATTGTAGATATGAGTCCCTTTGTGTCGGTTTCTGCCCGACAGAGCTTTTCGAAATTCGTCAATGGGGGATATGGGGCGAATTTATTATAAAATGCTCTGATCTGAAGGAATTTGTAGAATTCAGCATGGGGAATATCATTTTCTGATCTGAGTTGGTCAAATGATTTAATTTTTAGATCGAAGCCCTCCAGATCTTTGAGTCTATCATATCCTTTGTGTCTCCAGATTGAGTGATTATGACCAATAACACCCGGCGCAAAATTAGGATTGTTCCAAATATGTGACATCAGCGAGTTTGCTGATGTGAGTGAGTTTTTCAGTCTTGTTACTTCCCAGACAGATAAAGAGTTAGTTGTTGAGGTGAGTGGGAACAAAGTGTCTTTCCTTGACGATTTAGGTAGCCAAATCAGATTATTAAGCTCTAATGGGGAGCAAGCAGCAGTTTCTAGCTCCACCCATTTTTTTAATTTAGGGTCGGAATGCCATTGAATGATCTGGCTTAATTGAGCTGCTTTAAAATATGACAACAGGCAGGGTACCGCTAAGACCCCTGCTAAAGTAGGTCTCTTCATGTTTAATTTATTTACTCTCGGTTTTTTACCTCCCCAGATAAAGTTGGATATTTCAGACTGAAGTGAGAGTATATCCTTCAGTTTGAGTGGCACAGGCAATGTCTGGAAGAGGTATAGGATACGGGGAAGTAAATTCATCTTCACGCTGTGTATCCTTCCTATCCAAGAAATCTTCTTGGAGGACCATCTGATTAGGTCTTGTTTTAGAGTCCGAATTAGTTTGGGATAATTTGCCTTATAGATGTTTTTTGCATCTTTGGTGATATGGATCCCCAAATATTTGAGTGAATTCTTTTGCCAGTTAAAATTAAAATTCAATTTCAGTAGTTTCTCTATATCTCCGGGGAGATTGATATTCAGAGCCTCAGACTTGGATTGGTTTATCTTAAACCCAGAGACCTTAGAGAATTTATCTAAAAGGTCAAATAGATTAGGTAATGATGTGAGGGGTTTTGAGATGATTAATAGGATATCATCTGCATACAGGGCCGCTTTGTGTGATTGGGAGTATGCGTTTAACCCTGAGATATCCGGATTTTCTCGAATACGTGCCGCCAGGGGTTCAATACATAGGGCAAACAGGAGGGGAGATAATGGGCACCCCTGTCTTGTGCCACTTTGGATAGGAAAAGTGTCTGAGGGGAAGCCCTGATGTATGACTCTGGCAGATGGGCCTGAGTACAGCGACATAATCGGTCCACTCACCCTATTTCCGAAGCCAAATGCCGTGAGCGTCTCTCGTAGATATGGCCAGTCTATCCTATCAAAAGCTTTTTCTGCATCCAGACTTAATAACATGCTTTTTGTGTTATTTTTGTTTGCCAATTCTAACAGATCAATGAATCGTCGGGTGTTATCCGCTGCCTGCCTCCCCTTAACAAACCCAATTTGATCTGGATGTATTAGTCTGGGTAGGATTAAACTCAATCTATTGGCCAGAAGTTTGGCATATATTTTTATATCGGTATTGATTAGAGAAATTGGTCTATAGCTTTTACAATTGAGCGGATCCTTGCCAGGTTTATGTATTAGTGATATAGACGCCCGTAGCATATCCTCGGGAATAGGGGCTCCTGCTAAAATAGCGTTAAACATATGGAGCAACTGTGGGGCGAGTGATTCAGAGAACTTCTTGTAGTACAGCCCCGAAAAGCCATCAGGACCTGGTGCTTTTGATGGTTTCAGTTCCTTGATGGCTTGCGACACTTCTTCCAATGTGAAGTCAGCGCCCATAGCTTCTCTGTCACGCTCTGTCAATCTCTCCAGTTTTGAGCTGGCCAAGAAATCTCTCAGTGCACTGCTCGTGTTTTTATTGTGTGCCACTTTCTTTCCGTCGTATAGGGAACCATAGAATGAACCAAATTCTTCTACTATTTTTTTAGGGTTGGCCGTGGGAATACCTGATTTTAAGCGTATAGTTTGGATGTTAAACTTAGATTGCCTATCTTTTAGTGCTCGAGCTAGCATCATATCCGGCCTGTTAGCTTTTTCATAAAACTTTCTCTTAGACCAACGTAAGGAGTTATCTGCTCTGGAAGTCAATAGCATATTTAATTCGATTTTTGTGTCTTTCAGTTCCTTTGCTGTAATTGGATCTGAATTGGTTTTATGATTTGATAGCAGGGAATGTAATTTGGATTGGAGCGTCCGAATTTTGGAATCTCTGACTCGTTTTCTTTTGGCGGTAATACTGATTATTATGCCCCTTAAAGTTGCTTTATGAGCCTCCCATAAGACCGTATGGGATTCCACAGAGCCTGTGTTAACCTCAAAAAATTGAGTTATTTCCTGAGCTATTGTAGTACAAATTTCGGGTATTTTAAGGATAGATTCGTTGAGTTTCCAATTTGCGCCTGGTCGACTGGTCACAATATTGTTGCACCTAAGCTTGATTGGTGCATGGTCAGACCATGAAATATCATGGATCATTGCATTAGTGACCTTCGGAACCATGTGACACGAAACGAAGAGATAATCGATTCTACTGTACGAGGTATGTGGGTGAGAGTAGAAGGTGTAGTCCCTAGATGTTGGATGCAACTCCCTCCATATATCTACTAATTGAATGTCTTTCAATGCACTGCGTAGGGTGTCTTGAGCTCTTTTATTATCAGTGTCGCCTCCTCCTGACCTGTCCAGGGAAGATTGCACCGTAATGTGAAATCTCCTCCAATTATGATATATCCTTTAGCTACTGAACTCAACAGGCGAAATAATCTGTCAAAGAAAGATGCCTCTTGTACATAAGGAGCATATATGGAGGCCAATGTGATGGGCTGTTCATGGATTGTTCCAGTGAGAATGAGATAGCGACCTTCTGCGTCTTTCTTAATTGTCTGGAGTACAAAGGGTATGGTATTATGGAATAAAATGGCCACTCCTCTTTTCTTGACAGATGCTGAAGCCATGTAAAATTGAGTGAAGCCTTTGTCTAAAAACCCAGGTGAGTTATTCTTGCTGAAGTGCGTCTCCTGCAAGAATAACACCTCCGTCTTTTTTCTCTTATAATCTGTGAAAGCCAGCTTTCTTTTGATCGGGCTATTAAAGCCCTTTACTTTATGTGAAATACATGTAAGCGCCATTTTTCATGTGTAAGAGAAAATATGTAAAGTGAGCATTGTACTTACTCTTGATGTTTTTCCTGGGGTTTCTTACAGTAATATTCATACCTGCTATGTCAGCTTGATGTGGTGGCTGGATATCATACATCCTAGGGAGGGAGGGGTGAGGGAAAGGGTGGGGATAGGTAGACAATACATGGGCAACAATGATGGGATTGCGGCAGGGAAGGGTGGAGGGAAAATAAAAGGTGGGAAAAAAATAAATAATAAAAAAGAAAAACACAGGATACAAGAGCGTATCTCGGGAGCCCCCGAGAGTAGCTCCTGCGCCCAGAGGGTGGGGTGTCTGGCTCCAAATTCATGATGGGCCAGTCTCCTAAAGTGGAGATCAACCACGCTGGGTCTTGATAACGGTCCTTCCAAACTGAGGACCGAGAAAGGGGGTACATGCACGAAGGAGAGTAGCTCCCCCGGCATCATATTTATATTGTACAACATGTAAAACTTGTAAACTGGTATCACATATATATAACACATATAAAACGTATCTGTCCTAAATAACTTAACAAACTAACTAATCAACCTTGTCAAACCCGTCAGAATTCCGCACTCATCCAACCTGTCATTTTTATTATTTGTCTAAATCGTCCGCTTTCAGATTTGTCTTGACCGTCCATTGTCATATAGTATGTAATTTATATAATTTGAACTAACTGTTCCTATATAACTAAAATATACCTATGCTTAACTATATACACTATATATTCGCTACTGTGGGCATATAACCTATATGGGCACATACAAACATATACACATCCACATATATATATATATCTATATATCCATATACATATCC
>WSYH01016303.1:0-13210 GCA_036426205.1 Ascaphus truei
TGTGAGCTAGGAGAGGTGTGTGAGAGACACAGACAGAACTGGAAGCCACAGGAGATGAGACTGTGCCAGCGATGTGAGCTAGGAGAGGTGTGTGAGAGACACAGGCAGACACAGACAGAACTGGAAGCCCCGGGAGATGAGACTGTGCAGCGATGTGAGCTAGGAGAGGTGTGTGAGAGACACAGGCAGACACAGCCCCGGGAGATGAGACTGTGCCAGCGATGTGAGCTAGGAGAGGTGTGTGAGAGACACAGGCAGACACAGACAGAACTGGAAGCCCCGGGAGATGAGACTGTACCAGTGATGTGAGCTGGGAGAGGTAGAAGATGAAACACACTTCCTGCTGCGCTGCACACAATACTCTGAAGTGAGGAGCGCCCACCTGGAGAAACGCACTGCTCTTATCCAGAACTTTAATAATATAGAAGAGAACAAAAAAATAGCGATCCTCCAGGGAGAAGACGAAACCACAACAGGACTGGCTGCACACTATACCAGCACCGGCTGAGAGACGCCCACTAACCCCACATCCCTGTGTGTAACTGTTACCCATGTACCGTGTAATCATTATACCCTGCCTACCCGCTGTTATTCAGGCTTTAGGGAATACTGAAATATTTTTCTGTCATACCAATAGAGCTTATTTGATTTGATCACTTTTTGGGCAATAGGTGTGCCTCTATCTACCTGTATACTGCTACTACATCTCGGACGACGCAACTATTTCAAAAGTAACATGTCCTTTGCCATATGTGTGAATCCAGGGCAGGAAGGGAGCAGGATCGTCAGGAACACCCAGGAAAACAAAGCAGTTAAATAACAAATCATGGAGGTGGTATACCCTTCAAATACCAATTAATGGTCAAAATTAAATTCACCGGGAAAAACTTGGCTCTTATGGATCGCCTAACTTACCGAGAAGTAAGGATAAACAACAGGCAGTTTTTTGGTGTGATACAGTTTGAATAATATATTAAATATCATCCTTGTCCTAATCCCGCTCCTGCCATATTCCTCCGCCTAAGATAGCAGCAATACGCGTCACCTTATGATTGTAAGCGTGGATAGTGTGATCGCCGGGGCTTTCGGCCTCTCTCGGGAAACAGGGCACGGTGGGGCACTGGGGCGGAGGGCGGCGGAGGAGGAGAGGGGAGCGGCCTAACCGCCGGGAGTGCCCTTACGGCTCTCCCAGGCCCGGCACCTGAGGCCCGGGGAGCGGCATGTTGATTGTGGGGCGACCCTGAGGGGCAGAGGGGAGGACGAGGATGGGAAAATGGTTTCCCTCTCCGCATCTGTCAAACACTGAACAGGCGTGGTAGCTGTAAAGGTCTTTGCGAGAGCGAAAGCCCTCGGCCGAGTCACCTATACCCAGGCTTCCATCATCAGTCGAACATCATCGACTGTATCGGCTGGCATCCTAGGGCGGAGGAATAATATTATTCCCTTTCATCCACACAAAAAACGCTGTTTTTTCTATCCCTACTCGCGGCCTCTTTTAATTAGCGTCGATCCGTAAGAGCCGAGTTTTTCCCCTGCTAATTCTTGCACCCCCTACATTCGTCCTTACAAGTACTAGCGACTCTAATCGATTTGCTTATTATATGTTGTTTCCTGGGTGCCGATGTCCGCGATCCCCCCCCTCGCTCCCAATTCCCCTGCCCCTGGCGATTCACAACCAAGTTTTTCGCGCTGAAGGTGGCAACAGGCTGATAAATATTCCTAGGAAGGTTGAAGTTTTCTTTTTCACGGCTTACACATATATTGTTAAGATCACTATCACTGTTTCTTAGCCCATAACTGATCACTGGTTTCCATACACTTTGCCATATGTGAGCAGTGTGTAATATTCGAGACAATGGACAGCTGATATTTGACATGAGGATTATCGGTATTAAAGTCTTTGAATGTGTAAGTGGCTAGTAGTTACCAAAAAGTGAGGGTTAGTAGATAGGACTGGTCCTTAGTCCACAATGTTTCGTCGATTCAATTACCACAAAAACATCAGCACGCTCCCTTTACTGGTCGCAATCCCGCTATTACCGTATCGTACCGAAAACATACTTTAACGTCTAGTCTACCTGGTATCTCGATAGTACCTCCCCCACTCGTCTCAGTAAATTGGCAGCTGAAGCATGACCATCTCTCTCACACCTCTCGTCAACCCTTCCTGATATTTATACCCTGTTGCCTCCCTAAACAACATCTTTAACAACCACAAAGGGTTGCCCTGCTTTTACTTTTTGGGGAATAGTATATTCCCCTTATCACCCACCCTGTCCTTATCTAACATCCAATAGGAGAGAGGGGAGGTGGGGACAGCAGGGGGGAGGGCGGGGTGGGGAGGCGGAGGTGGGGGGTACAGGTAACACGGAACAAATAATTGATCTGTTCACTTGGATAACTTTACAATAATTAACGTTGCTAGCACACTATTGCTCCACCAGCTGCCAACTTATCAAGCTGTCTTTATTAAAACGCATTTAGTGGAAAGTATTTTGTTTATAACCAATACAACAACAAGACACACCGCCCACACGGAATACCCGCCAAAACCACACTCATCACCCCAGCGCCCCCGAAGGCACAGGATCAAGTGACAGGACCGACACCTCCCAGGGGGTCCCGGGGGGCCCCTTAACGACCACTTCACTCAACTTCTTAATATTGTTTCTGAATACTTACAGGGACATATAGTATTTTTTTTCATATATACATAGGAGGTCCTTATTAGTTTATATTGGGAATGTTTAAATTACATTTAACCTTTTTGCATGATATCCCACCATTAATCGAATTGAAATTTAAGCAGATATAGACGCCCTGTTCGCATCTTGGAGTGCAACCTCTTAAGGAAAGTTATGCAATATCGTACTGACGTGATGGTGTTTTTGTTATGTTAAATAAAGCCGTTCTGATAGTATATAATAGTTACTACATTTCTGTTTTTATTCAAAAAACTGTTAATGCCATTTTTAAGAGTTTAATATTTCGAACTCTTTGACTTCTAATGCAGGGTGGTTTTTGCCACCTCCCCAGCATGCAAGAATCTTTGTACACCTTTCCTGTTTGCACTGATAATGTTTTGTCGATTCCCAGCGTTTGCGGCTGCAACTAGTAAAATGTTAATGTTACCTTAGAACATAGATACATGTAGCTGCTGCAGTAACACTGACTGAGATGATGATTGAAACTGAAAGCAGCATTTAGTGAAACCTTGAAGCAGGTATCTTTGTCTGTTGATCACAGGGAGAACAAAGCAATCGGCAGTTGGTAATTAGTTTTCAATAAAGGGGAATAATAAACGCTGCATATATATTAAAGACGGTTTTTAAAAAAAAGTTTGTAAGTGTCGCTTGGATCCACTGTTAAGGGATTGGCTGGGTTCAGTTACTGTGTATATGTAGTCACTTTTCAGACGCGCATCTGAGTCTGCACGCCCCCAGAAGGAACACAACAGTAATCTTGTGATCAAAAATAGAGGGCGGCGTACTCTCAGTTTGTGGATTGTTACGAAAGTTAACAGCATCACTAGAAGATCTCTCTAACAACATATACGAAATCCATTTCAATCCTGCAGACTGAACAAGCAAAATTCTGTTAGAAGTCACTAGGCTATTGACCAATCAATTACATTTTTGTCCTTTTGTTTGTAACATTCACCATTGACGACATTTGGTTAATGACATTTGGTGATGGTCACATTACACTTCCTCGTCTAATTTCCCACATGAACATTTCTCCCTGAGCTGTAACTTAATACACTCTCGGTTCTCAGGTTGCCATCAGTGCAGCCATACAGAAATACGAACTTTAATAAGGGATTGAAAATATTGGTCGATGACACGAGCATGGAACAGGACGTCCTGCTAAAGTTTCTGCTAAATCAATGCTGACTACAACCACAGTTGTCTTGTGACTCTTCATTCATTAATTTAGATAGCATTGCACTTAGGGGGCCGCAGGAATGCTGAGCGGTTAACCTTAGACTAGAGGCTATTCTAGAAGCTCCGTTAACTAACGGCTGGAGTTTTTGGGCATCCGAAGTTATTGGCCGTTTGGCGATAGAAAGCTCAGATGACCTGCCAACCTCGTTCGGGAAGTGCAATCTCTCCGGCGGGTTCCTAGCTCCCCCGCTCAAACACACCTGATGCGGTGCTGTTGAAAAAACAGCTCCATTTCGCCCGCTTTGAGAAAATCACGCCTTCTCATAGTACCACGAAGGGCGATTAGATCTGAGCGCTTCACCTAGTGAGCTTATCAACGATACGTCACGTGTTCACGTGAGTAATCATGAGGAGCTTTGTGGTTTTTTCTGGTATGTTAACCCCTACTAATACGGTGTTCAATATGGTTGTCCGTCAGTCATCAGTCATAGGACTAGTGAACAATGGGGAAATTGGGGCACCAGGATGCTTTATAACAAAAGAATAAATGATTAAAGTTACACTTCAAAAACCCGAAAAACTGGACTCAGGCATTGGAGACCATTCCATGGTCAGTAACAGTGGGCAACGAGCACACTCCTTCCTTCTCTGGTATTCCACCCGTGGGGCGGCCGTTCCACCAAAGGAGTTTTGTAGAAATGAACTTATGTCTGCTTAGGGCAGGATGTCACCAGAGTTCACCCAGAGGCTCTATAGGTCCCTTTAAACTATGTGCAGCCCACCCTACACGCGTTTCGCTCAAATCGGAGCTTTCCTCGTGGTTTTAGATCTCTTCTCCCTCCATTCCTTCCTTTATGCATTTGCCACGTATTGTTTTATGCTACAGCAAATTGTTGTATTAATGCTCCCTTGACACTATTGTGTTATTGATCCACATCATTTTCTTTAATGCTCCTCTAATCACTCTGTTGTTTTTTTTTGCTAAATTGCAGATGAAAAAAATAAATATCGCTAATGACGATTTCAATATTTTTCCGCGCCGGCGATAGTTTACTACTTGGCGTCTGCTTCCGAATTCTAACTTAAAATCTATCTGTCAGACGCGGATGCCAGCGGATGGGTCACAACACCAACGGACCCACCAGAACGGTGAGATGATCGGGGGATCTGGCACCAACCCACCATATCGACATGGAAAAGTTCTGATTCTTCGTGAGATTCCGGGAAGTTTGTGAATGCGCGTTGTAAAATCAGTGTGACGCACCAGAAAAAAGTATGGGGAGTTTCAGATCGTGACGCCCTTCTAGCACTAAGTTAGTCACGACCAAGGGATATTTACACACGCAGTTGTTTCCTATAGACACCATCTGGGTGCTAGAAGACACCTTACAACAGGTCGCATTGACAATCACCGTCTCAGCGGTGGCAGGTGTCGTAACGCAGAAGACTGCTTGCAATATGGCCTATATTTTTACATCACATTTGGAACACGGTTTGTCACACACCCGTTCACTGGTGAGAAGTTTATAGCAAAGACAAAAATGTGTCAGAAAGAGCCAGCTACAATATAAAAATAGGGCAAATGTCACCGATTACCATTGCTGTCTCTGTTGTAGACAAATAGAGCCCCATGCAGATTGTAATTGAGGTCAATTTCCGGGTACTTTAGCCAACAAGGCCGCCCCCACAGCCCGGCCAGGACCGAGTGTCCTGTGCTAGTCGCCACTGTTGGCAGCCCACGACGGAATGTCAGTCCTTTGTATGTTTTGGATAGAACCGCTGAACCTGACTATGGTAAACAATGTCTCTGACGACAGGTCTTCCACGTTATTTTCTGTATTTGATGTACCCTTTGCGGGTGGCTAGCATAACACCAGCCCATTAGCTGACAGAGTCCCCATATGCTTTGCAACGCAGGGCATCCAAAACCACATCGGCACTGGAGGAGATAAGTGCTATCTCATGTACGGTTTTAATGTATTGGCAGAATGAACTCAGGAGAGATGTAGCATCCTATGTGGCTTTCCTAATTGCATGTCATCACTGATGTTTAACTTGGGCATCACACTTTGCGTGCACCCAGAAAATCATCCTAGTAGGTGCTGGTTGTATCAATTATTCAAAGATTGTGTTGGTTTTGGCACAGACAGGAGGACCAGGATCGGTTTAGGCATACGCAGTCTGGGCAGGGAGTCAGGGGGGAAAAACACGCGATAATTTATTGTAGGCAGGTCAAGACAGCTCGGTGGCTAATGGCAAGTCTCTCTGCCAGGGACTGATGAGGTAGAGAGAAATGAAACAAAAAAAGAATCTTATCTATGGCTTGTCATGCCACAATCTTAACCACCAGTTCTAATCTTCTCTCGGTCAATACAAGAAACATCATTTGGTCAGATTGCCTTAATGGGTCAGAAGGTGTAACTGATTGTAATTGTGCATGAGCTCAATGTTTCATACATACTGGTTATCCAACGGATTCCGTTCTGTGACGTACGTTGGATGTGAAACCGTTGGTAGAAGGGGAGTCCCCATGTTACTCATTTGGTCTGTGAGCGTTGGATAACGGCATTCCGGGTCTAAAAACCGGGCCCATAGGGTTGCATTGTAAAGCGTTGGATTTCCGTTCGTTGTAAATTGAGCGTTGGATAACGAGACTACCTGTAATGCGTAGTAGCACTTGTTGCGCATAATAGCATCGCCCTGTTATCCGCAGCGTCCAAAAAGCTTGCACTCTATCACATGCGAGGTCACAGGGCTCCTCAAAGGTCACACAAGCGCCGTCAACGGGATTTGGGCCTATTTCATCTTCTTGATAGTAGGGTTAGGTGAATCTCCTTTAACCGCTACAACGGGATAATAACACAACTTCATTCGATGAATGGAGGTAGGCCATAGGGCATAAGATTATGGACTGGCATGAATTCAGGAGTTGTTACTGGAATGAGGTATTATTATTTTATGTTAAATTTCTGATATGTGTTGCTAAATGTCCGTCTTTAAACACTGAATTATGAGACCTCAATTCTAAGTGGTCAGGCGCTGGGCCTTTCAATGGATGAGCAAAGTCTGCACATATTTATAATAATGTCTGAATGTACGACACAACCACGGTGTAACCAGCATGTTCTGTTAGTCTATGGATTCGCTGTTTGGTTGGGGTATATAGTTATTTAATTTTTCAGTTTTTTTAATACTCACGTTTTATTGATTTTACCAAGACAGACGAGGGAAAGGTTGGGGCACTACTGGCACATAAAACGAAAAAACTGCAATAGAGATTTTTATCCCATAAATAAATATTTAATGGATCCAGATTTTTATGATTTTCACAACGTATGCTGTGAAACATACCGAATGAGTCCGCCCCAAAAAAAAGGGCGGCGGGGATTGGGAGGGATGTGCAGAACATGACAACTTTTAGGGGGAGGGAAAGGGGTTGAGGGGGGTAGGAGTTCTCAACTCGATCAGTGGTACAATTACATTGGTGTGAAACAACAAAGATAAAGTATTCATAGGTGCAATTACAGCTGCAGGTAAAAACACGTGAGAAGGCTCTGGACCACCTACCGCCCCAGACCTCACTCAGTTGATCACGCCCTATTACCTCTGACGGTCTGATTCTACGTACTTGTGCAGTAGCCCGGCAGTGCCCTACGCAAGAGTGGTACGACGGCTTCTTTATAAACGGTGGAAATTTAAAACAGGACGAGAAGTCGTCAGTTGTTCTGGTAACGGAAAAAAAGCCCTCAGATGCTGTTGTATACAAGCCACGGATGCCACACCCCCTGTGGAAAACTGAACCAGAAATCCCCTCAAAAGCAAACTGTCATTCTCTCTCTAACCGCCCCATTTGGAGAAGACCCAATATTTATGTTTTTAATATATCCCATAGACGGGGAGGACTGGTTCTTCCAGCGTATGGCTATGGAGCATCTAGTCGCCGTCGCTATGTTCGAGATGATGAGTTTATTATGTGTTGGGGGGTCAATGTCCTTAGAGCATGTTTAGTAGGTCAACGAACAGGGTTTGTGGGGGCACCTTTGTCCGAGTGGGCTACCACCGGTCGGGGCGTTGTGGGTATATTTATATGGACAAAGCAGACATGAGACTTCTTCAAAGATGAAATTATAGGTGATTACAGAACTGCAAAAGCTCACAAGTCTCATTTTCATTTCACGATGTACCGGGTCAGACAAAGCTTTGACAATATATTATTGTCTATCCTGAACGAACTGTCATGTTGTCCCCTATGCTTCTCCGAGTACCAATAGTCTACTAACCGTTTTATTATCTGTAAAACTGACCAATCCAGCATGTGTAGTACGTTTTTGTGGGATTTTGGTCTGTGTTTGCCAATACAATGTTCTGTATAGTGATAACACTTGTTCTAATTGACTCCATACATAAAGGTTACGACTACTTCTCGCACACTAACGACTGTACAATATTCATGTGTTAACCCACGGGCATCTGCCTGTACAGCTGGTAATATGTTCCTGCACCAGAATAAAATGATCTTTTGGGTTGATAGGCTAAACCAGATGTTCTCGTACATCAGCTAAACAACCATTCTGTATTTTCATTAGCAGTCCACCAGCGAGGCTGCAGAAAGCACTCGGAGGGCCCCACCTGCAGCCTAGTATCTCAGGTTTATTTAAATACCTTTCCAATGAACCGTTATTTCCGCAAAGTATGCCAATGTAAGTAATTCTTTAATGGAAGGTGAAGAGAAAACCTGTCAATCATTGTGGGTGGGGAGATGTTTGCTCCTACTTTTGGCCTATGCTCTGTGCCACCTTTTAGGGTCTCGTGGACGCTGATTGCTAGGAGTTACATCAATGTCCCAAGTCTAAAGGGTCATTTTCAAAGTCTGTCGGATGCAACATGTCATTCGGATTTAGCATAGGAATAAACCCAATCATGTATGTGGGTTTACTTTAGTCATTGTATATTTTGGTTCAGTTCTGTCGGCATCTGTTCGACCATTGATAATATCCCCCAAATATTCAATTAGCTTCAGCCCCATCTGTGATCCTGTTCTGTGCCTCAAACAATACATCTAACACACTAACACCTCTCCTCCTTCTCAGGCACTCTTCGCTCACTATTTCATAACAACTCTCCTATCCATACTGTATCCATGGGAAAATGAGAAATCCAAACAAGTATTTGCCTAAATTCCCCATGTCATGATGGCGACAATAAACAGTGAAAAAAACCCTTCGAAGTTTGGACAGATTTCTTTCTTAAGTGTATCCCAATAATCAAGGATCCATGAGCAACAGTATTATACACTGCAGATTAAATTTTCTGCACACAAGAATTTCCAATCATTGACACATGGTGTTAACAACCGAACCTCCCCTGCCAGCATATCCAGTGCCATCTGCCCTGTTATTGACCGGATTGCCAAGGAGTGGGGGGGGGTGAAATAAGAGTGAGGCTTTAAAAGAGATCCTTGGCGTGAGGCAGTTTTGGCCCCTTAGATCTGTGTTCACAGTGGCTTTCGTGTAGCAAGTGTGAAGGCCACATGCCGAAACGCTGCTGTACACAATGTTTTGCTGAAGCTGTACAATTGTTCCTGGTGTAGATAACACACAGGAGTGTGTAAAGACAGATAAGATTTGATTTCATTTCATTCCGTTGAGTTTTTACCACCAGAACAATTGAGACCATTCCTCTTTGTGAGTCTCCGTGCTAGGGACCCGCTGTGCGCCCCTCGGTTGCACGGCTCGTACGTGCGCTGTGAACCGCGTCACCGTCCAGGGGATGCAAGAAAATTTTTTGATCCTGTGCGTGACGGCACACGTGGTGTTCGCTGATGAGCCTATCATCGGGGCGGGGGCGGGAGCGGTAGCTGGTCAGACAGTCTTCCCCCACATTGGAGGGGAGGTGGTTTGTGTGTGTGTGTGTGTGTTTGTGGTGTCGCGCATATTCAGAGGAATTTGGGGGGAAGGGGGAGGAGCAAGCTTACCTCCAGCAAGCCTCTGCAGCATCTCCGGCTCCTGCATCCCGGAGACCGATGCCCATGGAAGGGAGGGGGGGGGAAGGAGTAGCAGGTCCCTCTGCTCAAACCGAACGGGCCACGCCGCCGCCCCCCCTCCCACTTCGCCGCTCCCCCCCCCTCCATGCCGCTTGCGCGTTCCTGCCGCCCCCGAGCCCCTCACGCCCCTGTTCCGCTCGCGCCACCCCCTCCCACCTTCGCCCTCTCCTCCGACCCCCGGTTACGACGCCCTCCATCCCCCCCTTCAAGTGCTCCCGGCCTGCTGCTGACCTAGGCCCCGGTCCCCCTCGCTCCGGGGTCGCGCGCTGCCTGCCCCCCTGGGTGCGGCGTGCCGGTATCGATCCCCCCCGTCGCTCTCCCCCTTGTGGCTGTCGCAGGTCGGGTAGGAAGCGTCAGCCGGTCCGGTCCTTGTTCCCTTCCCGCGGCCCAGACGGACTTGCCCCCCTCCTCGCCCCTGCTCAGTAGGGCACTTCCCCTCCTCCGTTCCTCCTTCCGGCCTGCCGCACCCCTGCCTCCCCCTCCTCCGGGCCCTGGGGGGTGTCTCACAGCATCCCTACCTTCCGCCCGTGGTGCCGTGGTGTCACGGGTCACGTGGTATGTGCACCCTCCCGCTCCGGCTCCCCACAGAACCGCGATATCGGCGGTCTGTGCCTGTCAGCGCGCCCCTGTCTGCAGTGGCGTGCGCGCTGACGGAGGGCAGGCGGGGCCTTAGCTAACTCAGGGGTGCTGGACTCCGGTCCTGTCCTCAAGAGCCCCTCCCGAGCAGATATCCAGTTTCAGGGATATCCTCCCAGCTTCAAAGCACAGGTGTCTCATCAGAGGCTCGTCAAGAAGCCATTTAAGTCATTGCAATGGTGCCCAGTATACATAAATACTCGCATTTATTTACTTTCTTACTATTAGTTACCAGGTGTTGTTTGTATACAGAGAGAGATCATCAATAAAAAACAAAAAGTGTCTAACACAAAAATGCCCCCGGCCAACAACACAACTATTCTATTTATCATATTTGTTATGATTTTTTTTTTTTTTGGATAGAACATAATCCAGTGGAAACAGTTCTCACAATCTGTGTCAATCGGGGAGGTGTGAAGCTAAGCTTCGGAGAGTCAGACACTGCGTTCCTTCCTCAGAGACTGATTTAAAGGAGGCAATGGCCAGTAATATCTACATGTGTTTAAAAAAAAATAATATCAGTACTTGTATATTAGATATACTAGCTTTTTTAATTTAGAAATGGCATCTCTTAATGCCATTTTTAACGAGTTTTAATAACACTGAGCATCCTGTGATTTTATAGCAGATTAGAGCCACTCCCCACAGTGGCAAGATCTTTGGTAACACTTTCCTGTTGTTGGCCATATTCCAAGGCAGTTTTGGCTGCAAACTTTACATAGTATATAATGACCGTGGTAATATACGAATACATTGTAGCTGCTGAGTAAAACTGACTGACGGATTTGATTGAATTGAAAGCGGCCATTTAGTGAACCCGGGAAGCAGGAATCTTTGCTGATACGATCACGGGAGAATAAATAAATCGTAACGGGCAGCTTTAGGTATTAGTTTTCATTAAAAGGTAATGAAAGGGCGGCGTATATGAAACCAAAAAAAATATTTTTTTTTAAGCTGCTCTTGGATTGAGAACGCTTTAAAATGCAGTCGCTTCTGTTCTCCTCCGCCTCCTTTCATGCTCTGGCTGCGTGCTGGCGGGGTTGGCAGAAGGGAATTATCATTTTATCCAGCAGCCTTTGGTCTATTTACAGAAAATAAAACCAAACAAAACTCATAACAAAAAGAATCGTTAATTATAGGCGATCCATCTTGGGCACCATACTTAGGCACAGATAATATGATTGACATGATCTAGGCAACGTTATATGATTGACATGATCTAGGCATACAATCATATGATTGACTGACTAGGACTAGATAATATGATTGACATGATCTAGGCACAGATACATATGATGACATGATCTAGGCACAGATTATATGATTGACATGATCTAGCACAGATTAATATGATGGACATATCTAGCACATTAATATGATTGCATGATCTAGGCACAGGATAATATACACACACTACACATGAGATCTAGCATAGATAATATGTTGACATGATCTAGGCACAGATATATGAATGGAACATGATCTAGGTACAGATAATATGATTGACATGATCTAGGAGCAGATATATGATTTAGACTGATCTAGGCACAGAATAATTGATTGACATGATCTAGGCAGCAGATAATATGATTGACATGATCGAAGGCATAGATAATATGATTGACATGATCTAAGGCAGCAGATAATATGATGCTGATCTCACTGTGGCACAGATATATGATTGACATGATCTAGCACGATAAAGATATTGACATGATCACTGTAGGCACAGATAATATATTGACATGATCTAGCGCAGAATTAATATGATTGACATGATCTACTGTAAGGTCACTAGATAATATGATTGACATGATCTAGGTAACAGATAATATATTGACATGTCTATTCACAGATAATATGATTGACATGTCTAGGCAACGATAAATGTTGACATGATCTAGGCATCAGATAATATGATTGACATAATCTAGGCACAGCTTATATGATTGACCCCAAGCAGGTCAGGTTTTCAGGATATCCCTGTTCGCACAGTGGCTCATCACAGCACCTGCTTCAGCACAGGTGGCTCATCAGTTGAAGATTGAGGCCTCTTATTGATTCACTTGTGCTGAAGCAGATCTCCGGAAACCTTGAACCTGTTTGGGGGGGGGGGGGGGGGGGTGACTTGAGGCTGGATTGGAGCACTCCTCGTCTAGTTGGTATTTACCTCTCCTGAAATGTCCAGGACATGGCAGGTCGTATTATATCTGTAAGACAACTCATGTCGACCTACTGACACCTGCTCCTCCTCTCTTACATGTCATTTCTATTCTCACGTGAGGCAACAAGCAATGTTCTAGAGGCCAGTTATGTTCATAATAAATTCCGACCTGGAAATGAAGTGGTATTTGTATTGGCGGTCATATGTTGAAAATTCAGGTAATACTGGGTAAGTGTGTAAAAATTCCCATACCAAAGACACTAGAAAAAAAGTTGATACTTATTCAGTATAAAAGTTTAATGTGTAGGAAAGGGGAGTGTTAATTGTGGATATCGCTGTGGGATAGTGTGAACGTAGACACTGTTCTTTGACTTCTTAAAAAGAAATCGGGCTGCAGAATAAATTAAAGCGACTACAACGTCTGCTTATTGGGTCATTTTAAAAAAAATCATACATCGCCAAGTAATAGTTGGGGGGGGGGGG
>WSYH01016304.1:0-13210 GCA_036426205.1 Ascaphus truei
TTTGGCAAGTGCGGAACTGAGGGATGAGGGATCCGACCAGAGTTTGTTGCTGCCTGATTTCTGTCACCGTCCTGCTAATTAGAAATCAGGTATTAAGACTGATTTCCTGGTTCCTCTGCCCTCTCCCCCAAGAGCCTGGAGGCAGGAAGTCTGCTGGAAGCAGAGAGGGGAAAAGCCTCTCCCCAAACAGGTTAAATCATTCTGCTCTTTTTGTCTAAAACTGCAAAGTTCCTTATTTTGTTTGTTGGAAGTGGAAAAGCCACTTCAACCCTGAGTCAGGGAAACCTAAGTTAAGTTATTGCTCAGGTGAGCAGGTTTTGTTTTTGCGTTGTGTTCTGTTGTATGCACTGTGGCAGTCTCAGTGTGGGACTGAATAAACCAGGCATAACCTGTTTAAAGTAACAGCACGTGACGCCTCGTCATTTAACCTACCCTAAAAGACTGTGTTCTAACAGTCCTGGACAGACGGCGGAGCCCCGGAGTAGCCGTTTGTAACACTATATACAAATATATTTGGGGACAATACAAGGAGCTTTCAAAAGAACTATTCATCCCACGGGCAGTACAAAGGACTCAAGTTCATCTTATGGTGGTTGGAGCAAATGAGCTTACCTGTAACAAAGGAAAGGTTCTTTACAGTAAGGGCAGTAAAATGTGGAATTCATTACCATGGAGACTGGGATGAGATACAATAGATATCTTTAAGAAAAGCTAAACATCCTTTTATAAAAGCAAGGTATACAGGGATATACCAAATAAGTAAACATGGGAAGGATGTTGATGCAGGGAGTAATCTGATTGCCAATTCTTGGAGTCAGGAATAATTATTTTTTCGCTTATGACATATCATTGTATGATATTTCACTGGAGTTTTTTTGTGCCTTCTGCTGGATCAATAAATACTGTAAGTATGGATATAGGATAAAGTATCTGTCATCTAAATTAGCATACAGTATGTTAAACTTAATGGACGTATATCTTTTTTCAACCTCATCTACTATGTAAATGTGATGGATGCAAGTCTATGCTAATTGACATCAATGTACAGTAGTCCCATAAGAGTCCAGCTTGCCTTCTGGATTTCCCTGGAGGAAGAACCCACAGTATAAGGAGCAGACCAACAAAACACAGTGTTGATGTGTCTGACCACTTGCAAACAAACGTTCTTTCGTACATCAGCCATAAATGCCATGTTTGTGTGTATCCCACGAAATTGAGAGCTATTGTTTCCAAAAAGTTCTAAATGTGGGTTTTTTTTCACTTTTGAATTTTTACTGTGCTTTGATTGGTGGACATTTTTTTCACATGAGCCTCCATACTTTGCGTGTAACAATTGACCCTATACAGTTCACTTCTAATATTTCAGCATTTTGAAATAAATGTAATTAGAATAGCATAGTAGTTGTCTCTCTTAATATTCAAATACACAAATTCATATATTGTGCCTACGTGTTTTCTTTTTTTAATTGGAGTCAAACAATTTGCTGTGCTGAACTTTACTGAACTTTGGCCTTTTTTTTTTTTTTACTTTTTCTTCCACCATAGCATAAGCACAGTTGCCACAAACCCTAATGCTAAACAGGATATTATCTTCTTGGTCTGGAGAATTCTTTGAGTTAGGTTTTCATGACATCTGCCACATGGAATCAGTGTATTGAGTGCATTGAATACAAACACTAAACACAGCAAAACTACAAGTAATAAATATACCATGGTTGTTAGCATCTTTAACCCATTTATCCCTGTAATGAATCACTCTGTATGTTTGCTTCTTTGTTTTGCAGGACCTTCTACAAGTGGAGTGGTCTATACAACGTGTATAGTGTGTGCTATTTTTTATTATATTTCCTTATACATGTGCTGCATTCATAAATATCGTCCTAAAGCTGAAAAACAATGCAAAAAGGGAAAAATAATACAATATTGCAGTGCTGTGCTATAATAGCAAATGTTGACAATATACACACCTACAGTATATAGAAAATGTTATACTATTTAAAACTCCTATGATTTTTTACAGGAAACATGTCTGTTTTGATCTTACTAAATGTAATAGACAAGTTAACCAGATACGTACCATTATCCATAATATTGGGATTTCTTTTAATTAGACTCTGACCTCCAAACATTGTTTTATGCTCTCTATTTTATTTTGAGTAGATTGAACAACTGGAAATATGCTTATGACCGGTCGTCATAGAAATAAATTTTCCTTACAGGTGAGCAAGACGATATGCAGTGTTGTACAGATATGTTGTTTGCATGTACAATAATTGCTGTCCTGAACAATTTACATTCCCTGTCCTGAAGAACTTAAAGGAGAGATACTCCCCCTAAAAAAACATTATTTTTTCCCCTGGGTGGGAAGCAGGGGACCCCGGAGCTGAACCACATTAATTTCATCTCTGGGGACTCCCTGCTTCACGAATATACTTACCTTGGAAGTGGTGCCGGTAGCAGCTCGGCAGGTAAAAAATTCCTGGTCACGAGGACCAATAGGAAGCCACAAGGGATGACATCATGGCTTTCTATTGGCCCACATGACGTGAGAGCTTTAAATCCAGTATTCAAGAGCTATGGAGGTAAGCATTTCAGGAAGCAAGGGCTAGCAGGGCTGAAATTCAAATTCACTATGTCCGTATTGGGAGAAGAGAGAGAACATTTTCAGCTGCCACCATGGCAGACCATAATTTGGGAAGAGTAATATTTGGGGTTGTCCCTATATTAAAAATATATTTTGAAAATACATATTAACATTGGTTGCAATTGCGTTATAATCAGTAAGTCATACATTGTTGTTTTTCTGCTACTAGTCTGGTGATAACTTTGGGACACTTTAAATACTTACTGTTGTAAAAGGTCCAAGACCCTCTGTTTATTTAGCTGTTTTTTTGAAAAATTTATATCAGTCTTTTATATACAGAGTATGAATAGACCACCACCAGCCAAATATAGCAACTACAAATGTAGCAACTGCAGTTATAAATCAGAAAACAAACCGTTGTTAGAATATATATATATATATTTAACTGACGTTTTCCTGTAGCAAACAGTATCAAAATAAATATGAGTTAATGGAGAAAATGATGCGTTGGCAAAAAATCCAAAGGAAAAGGGATAACACTTAGAATTATATATCATTAGCTTGTTTTTCTTTTTGAGATAATTTCGCAAATCTCCCTTAAATTGACATAAGAAATGTGTGACCAAAATCAAACAGAATCTGCAGAAAAAAAACTTTAATGACAGTTTCTTTTTACCGCACTAACATGATCATTTGGTCTCCTGCTGATCCTACTTGATTTATTTTGAACAACAATTGGTACGTAGGAGGAAAAAACAATTTATCTCTTGCTCAATAGACTTATCTTTTGAAATTCAATAGGGTGAATCCTTCCAACATTTAATGTACAGCATTCCTTTAAGTTGTCAAAAACAGTTTCAATCATATAAGACTCAAATACCATGAAAAATTGCAATAGATACAAAAACCCCAGGATACCTGTGGAAATGTGTGCAGGATTCACTAAGCTCTGAGGCAGGTTCTTGGTACAGAATCCTGTGTTAGCGTCATTGACTTGATTGATGGGGGTTATAGTTTGCGATTAACGTACGTGTGATAACTCAGAACAGAGCTAAGTGAATCAGCCCTGTGTCCCTACTACCATGCTGCAGTGCTGAATCCATCACTTTGTGGATTGTTTTCCAAGGATTTGCAATATTTCTGTAGCTATCTCACGTGAATTGACGCATAACATTCATCTACCTGGAAAACTGACATGAACCACTTGAAACTAGGTGATTGTTAGCTCTTTCTTGTAGTTTTTTATTTTTTATTTGATACTTTAAAAAGTAATATTGCTTTTAATATTTTCTTCCCAAGTGTACTTCCTCGGAAATCTTTTCTATTGTTCCATGAAAATTTCTGTGCACAATAAGATGTAAACTCAATATCAAGAGTATTGTTTGTGGGAAGCAAAAAAGATTGATTGTATGATGTGCAAATCAGTAATAAACAACAACCATTGCCTACATTGATAAAACATAATACATGCCCACACTGAAGCATTATAAATTTATGTAAATTATTGCAATGTGGTAAGAATATAATAGTCACTCCTGTACCATTTTCACTATTGTAGAAAGTGCAATTGTTAAGTGTAGCCAGCTGTAAAATGGCTGCAGTCATCTCTTTGCTGACAGTAAGGCCTGGTAAGTTATGGGCATGCCAGCAGTATCATGGAGGTTTGCCCTCACACCCTGGTGAGGGTGCCCTATATATGGATGGAGTGGTCACGGCTCTGACTCCAGGGTTAGTGATGTCAGAGTTTGTGTCAGCCCCCAGAGGATACATAAGGCACAGCACTGATCAAAGGTTAGTTTGCTAGGGGGATTAGATAATCGTTCTTCCAGTTCAGGAAGGAGCAAAGAGTGATTATGTTATAAGTGCGGGAGACTGTGACCAGGGACCTGGCACAGGGTAGATACCCCTACGGGATAGGGAATCCCTAATCAAGGAGGAATATACCTTTCAGAGGAAGCCACTGAACAATATGTGTGGCTAGAACACTTACTGCAAGGGGCAGCTGGCCCATCCCTCAATAAAGATGACTCTGATAAAAGATACTTTCGTGTGTAAGTGTGGAGTAATTGCACAGAGAGAAGACCACAGAGGAGTTCCTCACAGGACATCCACAAGCTCAAGCTGGTATCCTGATGAGGTGGGAGCGCTGCACTGGATCTAGGTAGGACTCAAGCACACTACCTCAGCTGCCTGTCTGGGTTGGCAAATCCCCAAACACCATCATGTGGGAGACTCAGGAGTCCTGTTGCCAACAGATGCACCACCAGAAATCAACTGTAATGGGGTCTGGTTAGACCACAGGGGCCAATATGAGATTGGGTGATTCAGGCCAGTTCAGAAAACCCGTTACATTTGGAGGCGCTGCTGAGATTGACATCAAACAGGACAGGCTTTTGCTAGGTCACTGGGAAACAGGGAGAAGTTCTGCTGTCCACTTGTGCTGGCGTTGGGACGGACCAGGGGTAGTCAGGGGGCTGATGGAGGTTTTGTCAGTTTCGCAGGGACAACCTAGGGGCGAAAGGAGTTGGGGGTTGGAGCCGGGCATAGCTGTCTAGTCACCTTGAGTAGTGCTAGTTGGTAGATGCCTAAAGGGATAGCCGTTAACGTGTCAGGATCACTGGAGAGGGTCTGCACTAGGCTAACCAAGATAGCAGACTCCCAGTACTGCATGGAAAGCCCAAGAGTACTATTAGCCCAAATTCCCAACTCCCCCTGTGGGATGGAGTGCATGTATTATGAGGCTGCACTTCCAGACTAAACAGGATAGAAACTGTTCAGTATCCTGGGAGCCCTACATATGGAATTTATTACCATCCCCTGGTTTCTGTCACATATCCTCCCCCCCAGCTCAGACCTCGAGGGATGAGCGACCATGGATATTAGGGAGTGCATCCTTGACAACCCGTCAGCATTGCCATGTTTGTGCCCTGACCTGTGTTCCACAGAAAATTTAAAGGGTTGTAGGCTTAGGAACCACCTGGTCACTCTAGCATTCTTCTCTCTGTGTTGACACATCCAGGTGAGGGGTGCATGATCTGTGACCAACCGGAATTTTCTCCCCAACAGATAGTATTTGAGCGTCTCTACAGCCCACTTTATTGTGAGACACTCTTTCTCGACTATGGAGTAATTTTTCTCCTGGGGATTTAGTTTCCTACTTAAATAAAGGATGGGGTGCTCCTCACCTTGAGACTCCTGGGAGAGTACAGCCCCCAGCCCTACCTCAGATGCGTCAGTTTGGACTAAAAACTCTTTAGAGAAGTCAGGTGTGACCAACACTGGTTGGGCACAGAGAGCTTCTTTCAGGCTTCTAAAGGCCTGTTCGGTTTCAGGGGACCACTTTACCATTAGCGGCCCTCTTGCTTTTGTGAGGTCGGTTAGTGGGGTTGCCTTAGTTACAAAATTGGGAATAAACCTTCTATAGTAACAAATTAATCCCAAAAAGGTCCTTACTTGTTATTTTGTAACTGGCCTTGGCCAATTTTGTATCGCCTCTACTTTGAGTGTTTGGGGTTTGAGTAAACCTCTGCCAAAAGAATACCCCAGATACTTGACCTCCTCCAGACCAATAGTGCATTTAGCGGGGTTAGCAGTTAGTCCAGCAGACCGAACTGCATCAAGCACAGCTTGGACCTTTGGAAGGTGGGATTGCCAATCTTCACTATGCATTACCACATCATCCAAGTAGGCGGCAGCATACCGAGCATGTGGTTTTAAAATTTTATCCATCATTCTTTGGAATGTGGCGGGAGCTCCATGTAAGCCAAAAGGCAGCACCCTATACTGAAAGAGGCCGTCTGGGGTTGAGAAGGCTGTCTTTTCTTTTGCCCTTTCTGTGAGGGGAACCTGCCAGTACCCTTTTGTTAGGTCTAAGGTCATGAGATATCGGGCTTTGCCCAGTCTCTCTACCAGTTCATCAACCCTGGGCATAGGATAAGTATCAAATTTTGACACAGCGTTTAGTTACGGTAGTCATTGCAAAACCTTGTTGTACCGTCTGGCTTTGGGACTAAAACTATAGGGCTGTTCCACCCACTTTGGGATTCCTCAATTACGCCTAGTTTTAGCATTTTTTTAACCTCTAAATTTATAGCCTCTCTTTTGGCCTCTGGGATTTGGTACGGTTTAAGCTTAACTCAGACCCCCGGTTCAGAGACTAGGCTGTGTAGAGAAAACTTTTTTGTTTCTTCTCACTAAATTCTGGACCTCTCGTTTCTGATGAACGGACAGGGTTTCAGCTATGCTAACCTCTGGGTCAGTTTCTCGATTTTCTGACGGACCTGGGGGTACTAGGGTTAACAAGACCTCTCTATCTTTCCAGGGCTTAAGTAGGTTTATATGGTAAAATTGCTCAGGTTTCCTCCTACCTGGCTGTCTCACCTTATAATTTACTTCTCCCACTCTTTCCAAGACCTCATATGGCCCATGCCACTTAGCAAGGAATTTACTCTCTACAGTGGGAACCAGAACTAGTACCCTATCGTCTGGAAAAAAATTCTGACCCTAGCACCCTTATTATACGTATTCCTCTGTGCCTCTTGAGCTTTTTCCATGTGTTCCCTCACTATAGGTAGGACTGCAGCTATGCGGTCCTGCATCTGGGCAACATGCTCTATTACACTTCTGTAAGGGGTAACCTCATGTTCCCAAGTCTCTTTGGCTATATCCAGTAAGCCCCTTGGGTGTCGGCCATACAATAGTTCAAACGGGGAGAAGCCTGTGGATGATTGGGGAACTTCCCTAATGGCGAATAACAGGTATGGTAACAAACAATCCCAGTTTTTCCATCCTTATCGACCGCCCGGCGTAACATGCTCTTTAAGATTTTATTGAACCGTTCCACTAAACCATCTGTTTGTGGATGATAGACTGAGGTTCTGAGATGCTTGATTTTTAGGGGTTTACATAACTCTTTTGTTACTTGGGACATAAATGGTGTTCCCTGGTCAGTTAAGATCTCTTTAGGAATTCCGACCCGGGTAAACAGAACTTTTAACTGTTTTGCTATGTTTTTAGCAGAGGTGCTACGTAGGGGAACTGACTCCGGATATCGGGTGGCATAATCTAATATTACCAATATATGCTGATGTCCCCTAGCAGCCTTTATTAGGGGTCCTACTAGATCCATAGCAATCCGGTCAAATGGTAACTCTATTATGGGAAGGGGTACCAATGGGCTACGATACGCTTTGAACGGGGCGGTGATCTGACATTCTGGGCATGAGGAGCAATAATTTGTCATTTCTGCCAGAACCCCAGGCCAATAGAAGCTTCGGAGAACCTTTTCTTTTGTCTTTTCCACCCCTAGGTGTCCCCCCAATGGGTGACTATGTGCGAGGTGTAATTCTACATTACGGAATGTCCGTGGTACCAACAATTGTTTAGTTATAATTGATTTCCTTTTATCAACCCGATATACTAGGTCATTCTCTACCTCGAAGTAGGGGTAGGCAAGTGACCTATCTAGTTGGCCAGGAGTACTATTCTGGTCCCGTATATTCCCCTTTGCTTCTGCTAATGTGGGGTCTTCCCACTGGGCCTTCTTAAAACTCCCAGGACTGACCTCTAGGTCAGCGAAGGTCTTATCCTGTTCTGAGGTGGTAAGTGCCTGTTCAACATCTTGATTTGGGGTATTCCCTACCAAGGTAGCCATGGGGAAGGGAATTTTACAGCACTCATCCTCTTTCCCCTTTTTATTTGGGCCCTCGTAAACCTCTATTTCTGAAAAAGGGAAAGGATTTTTTTCTTCTGTTACTTCGTTATGGTCCGCTATTGAACTCTGGGTGCTATTCTGAGAGGAGGACCACATTTTTAGAAAATGGGGAAAGTTGGTCCCTGTTAACACATCATGTGCCAGTTTGGGTACTATACCCACTTTGAAATCTAAAGAACCAAACTCTGTTTCAATAAGAACATCAACAGTGGAATATTCGTGATTATCCCCATGTATACAACAAATTGCCACTCTTTGTGAACTCTTTACCTGTTTTTTCTCAATGGGCAACAAGTATTCGGACACTAGTGTGACCATACTCCCAGAGTCAAGAAGTGCCCGAACCCTCTTACCATTTACCTTTACAAATGCCCACAGATGGTTATTCAAGGGGACCTCTGGGCTAGGGCCCATACATTGGGACCACAGCGAATAAGGTTCAATGCTGTTGCATTGCATTGGTTCAGCATTTAGTGGGCAGACTTTCGCGGTGTAGCCCCTCTCATAACAATTTACACATTTAGGTACATACAGTAGTCTGTGTCCCACTTAGAGCCCTTTTTCGGCTCCCCATGTTGGCTGTTGCCCTTAGTGTGCGAGCCACTGTTGCTGGTGCTGTGTGAAGGCGGTCATCGCTCTTCAGCCCCCCTTAACCCTGGTACCCTTTTACCGTCTCTGGAAGAGTCCTGGAACCTTGGGTAGTGGGGTAGTGGGGATGCTTGGGTTGCGGGTGCTCTTCTGCTGCATTGTACCTTTCTACGAGGGCCACCAGCTCGTCTGCATTGTGGGGGTCACTCTGACTGACCAACGGCGTAGGGCAGAGGGAAGTTTCCTCAAGAACTGGTCCATGACCAACCGTTCCACGATGTGGCTTGTTGAGTTGATCTCGGGTTGTAACCACTTCCGAGCGAGGTGGATGAAGTCATACATCTGGCTTCGGGTGGCTTTATCCAATCTGAAGGACCATGCGTGGAACCTTTGGGCACGAACAGCCGTGGTTACGCCGAGGTGGGCGAGGATCTCGAACTTCAATTTTGCATAGACGTTAGCTTCGGCTGGCTCTAGATCAAAGAAAGCCTTTTGGGGTTTGTGCTTAAGAAGGGTGCGATTAGACTGGCCCACTCAGCTTCTGGCCGTCCCTCTCTCTGTGCCGTGCGTTCAAATGTGAGAAGATAGGTTTCAACATCATCCAAGGGCCCCATCTTCTGAAGGTAGAGGCTTGCCCTGGTCATTTTTGGGACTGGGGCTGCCTCTGCCAGTGGAGTTTTAATGATAGTCCCTCTCAGGATCTCGAGTTCCTGCTGTAAGCCCTGGGCGAACCGTTGTTGCTCCTCTCTCAGCAAGCGGTTTGTCTCTTGCTGGTTTGCATTCGCCTGTTGCTGGTTTGCATTAATCTCTTGCTGGGCTATTAGCAGCTGTTGCTGGGTTGCATTCGCGTTTTGCAGAGCTGCATTCGCCTCTTGCAGGGCTGCATTCGTCTGTTGCTGGTTTGCATTAGTCTCTTGCTGGGCTATTAACAGCTGTTGCTGGGTTGCATTCGCCTTTTGCAGGGCTGCATTCGTCTGTTGCTGGTTTGCATTCGTCTGTTGCTGGATTTCATTTGCATCTTTCTGGGCAGCGACATTGCGTACCAGCGCACTCACCACGTCTTCCATCTTGTTTGGAGAGAAAAAAAACTTTTTTTTTTTTCTTTTTAAAGTTCTTTAACCCGCAGACCTGTTAGTGTTCTGCCCGCATTCTCCACCATATGTGACAAACGGCTTACTCCGGGGCTCCGCCGTCTGTCCGGGACTGTTAGAACACGGTCTTTTAGGGTACTGCACCGACACACTTTATTCGAGCAAATACCCAGTATGTACCTGGCAGATACCTGGAATGCGCCGCTCCTCACCTCTGACAAGCCCCGTTGCGTTTGCCTTCCCAGCCTGGGTTCATGCCTGGCTGACGGGCGGCTGATCTGTTAAATGATAATGATTAGGATTTAATAGGCTGCAATGCTTCGTGTGTCTACCAGATGGCATAAATTCATGAATTGTAATGCAGTATATATATATATAAACTGTGCAGTATTGCAGCCAGCGGGAATAAAATGCTTTAATCCCTGCTTGAAAATAACCCAATGCACTCAGGCAGAAAACAGTCACAAACCTCAATACACCCGGGTATACCCGAATTCGTGGGACTAGCCGAGCTCGAATAAAGTGTGTCGCCAGTGTAGGTTAAATGATGAGGCGTCACGTACTGTTCCTTTAAACAGGCTATGCCTGGTTTATTCAGTCCCAGGCACTGAGACTGCCACAGTGCATACAACAGAAACACAAGCAAAACAAAAACCTGCTCACCTGAGCAATAACTTAACTTAGGTTTTCCCTGACTAAGGGTTGAAGTGGCTTTTCCACTTCCAACAACAAAATAAGGAACTTTTGGACTGTGTGTGTGTGTGTGTGTGGTGTGTGTGTGTGTGTGTGTGTGTGTGTGTGTGTGTGTGTGTGTGTGTGTGTGTGTGTGTGTGTGTGTGTGTGTGTGTGTGTGTGTGTCTGTGAGTGAGAGTGTGTGTGTCTGTGAGTGTGTGTGTCTGTGAGTGTGTGTCTGTGAGTTTGTGTCTGTGAGTGTGTGTGTGTGTGTTGTGTGTCTGTGTGCGTGTGTCTGTGGTGTGTGTGTGTCTGTGAGTGAGTGTGTGTGTCCTGTGAGTATGTGTGGTCTGTGAGTGAGTGTTGTGACTGAGTCTGTGTGTCTGTGAGTGAGTCTGTGTGTCTGTGAGTGAGTCTGTGTCTGTGAGTGTGTCACCCTCCTCCCTCTCCTGTCACCCTCTTCCCCTGTCACCCTCTCCCTGTGTCAACCTCACCCTCTCCCTGTGTCACCCTCTGCCTGTGTCACCCTCTCCCTGTGTCACCCTCACCCTCTCCCTGTGTCCCTCACCCTCTCCCTGTCACCCTCACCCATCCCTGTCGCCCTCACCCTATCCTCTGTCGCCCTCACCCTCTCCCTGTTGCCCTCACCCCTCCCTGTGTGCCCTCACCCATCCCTTTTGCCCTCACCCATCTCTGTCGCCCTCACCCATCCCTGTCCGCCCTCTCCCATCCTGTTGCTCTCACCCATCCTGTTGCCCTCACCCTTTCCCTTACCTCACCCTTTCCCTGTTTGCCCTCACCCTTTCCCTGTCGACCTCACCCTTTCCCTCCTGTTGCCCTCACATTTTTCCCTGTCGTCCTCACCCTTTCCGTCGCCCTCACCCTATCCCTGTCCGCCCTCACCCTTTCCCTGTCGCCCTCAACCCTTTCCTGTCACCCTCACCCTTTCCCTGTCGCCCTTACCCATTCCCTGTCGCCCTCTCTCATTCCCTGTGATCCTCACGCCTTTCCCTGTCGCCCTTGACCCTTGCCCTCGTCCTCACCATTCCTGTCACCCACCCTGTCCTGTCAACCCCTCACCCTTTCCCTGTCGCCCTCTCCCTCTCTCTGTCGCCCTCGTCCCTCTCTCTCTGTCGCCCTCTCCCTCTCTCTGTCGGCCTCTCTCTCTGTCGCTCTCGTCTCGTCCGCACTCTCTCCTCGTCACTCTAACTCTCTCTCTGTCTTGTCTCCTGCTCATCCTCTCTGTGTGTGTTTCTCTCGTGTCTCCTCATTCTTCTCTCTTCTCTTGTCTCTCTCTTCTCTCTCTGTCTCCTCTCGCTCCTCTCTCTCTCTCTCTCCTCTGTGTCTCTCTCTCTCTCGTGTGTTTCTGCTCTCTGTGGCCTCTCCTCTCTCGTGTGTGTCTCTCTCTGTCGTGTCTCTCTCTCTATCTGTGTCTCTCTCTCTCCTCTGTGTGCCGCTCGCTGTATGTGTGTGTCTCTGCTCTGCTCTGCTCTCTCTCTCTTCTCTTCTCTCTCCTCACCCCCTCTCTCTCTCTCTCTGTTGTCTCTCCCTCTATCACCCACTCTCTCTCTCTCTGCCTCTCCTCTCACCCACACTCTCTCTCTCTCACACCTGGATTTCTTTTATTACCCCTATATAGCGCTTAACGGCCCTATACGCTCAAACCGAAATAACCTATACGCTTCTTCCAGACTAACTCCTCGAGCTTCACACGGAGCCACGCAACCCCCCTAAACCAGAAGACAGGTAAAGACACACTCCCTCCAATGTATAACATAGCAGGAATGAGGGTACCTGACATTGAGGGACTGCGGATCAGGTAGATCCCACGGGATTGCTGCTTTAGATATTGTGACGGCGGGGCGTCCAGGCACTAGTTATGGGGTTCAAGGAAACTAGTCATTCACATCTGGCTTTTTTTTCTAAATCCGACATTTACACAACATACACATAGACACATACACACACACCACAATTAACAAGGACTAATTGTAGTATAATTAATACAATAATAATTATGTCAAAACGAATGTTGTTCTTACAGAATTTATTCATTTATTTTTTTTAAAGCGATCTGGGGCGGGACTGGGGGGCGGGGCTGAGGCGGACTGGGGCGGGACTGGGGCGGGACTAGGGGTGCGGCTAGGTGCGAGTAGATTTTTTGTTCGCGAGTAGATTTTTGGTGATTTGTCGACCACTGCTTATACATCTAAAATATGCATTTGGGAAACAAGAATAACAGGCAACTTACAAATTAAATGGGGATAAATTAGGGGAATCCTTGATGGAGAAGGATGTAGGAGTGCTTGTAGATAGCAGACAGCAATAGTGCCTAAAATAATGAGGTAGCTGAATGCAATCAAGATCTTATCTTGCAGTAAATGGCATGGATGGAGGGAATAATTATGCCCTTAAAACCATTAGTAAGACACCACCTTGAATATGGAGTACATTTTGGGCACCACCACGCCTTAGAAAATACATTATGGGACAAGAGAGAGTGCAGAGAAAGGCCCCAAATTATAAAAGGGGATGGATATCTGATTTATGAGGAGAGGTCAT
>WSYH01016305.1:0-13207 GCA_036426205.1 Ascaphus truei
GGCGGTACACCCCCCCCCCCCCTCCAACATGGAAAATTTGAAAATCAGAGTGTATTAGGATATTGAGATGTGATATATGCCTGTAAATTTGCCTGTTTCCTAATAAAAATGTTAAAAAAAAAAATAAAGAAATACGCAACACCATGCGTGTTCAGAGGTATTGTGTACAATAATAACACTATACAGCCAAAAGGGGATTATTTAATCCCCAATAATATAAATGAGGCTCAAGAGAGACAACAAACTATAAGTAAAAAGTGTAACACAATATTTAGTGATACATAAAAAAAATACACTAATAAAATATGTGTAAGGGAAATTACCACTAATGGCACAACCACTGAACAAGTACAGATAGATGTAATAAAAAACTACCGTGAGAGGCGCATGCGCGACGGCCACGGGTATGGATGTCTGATTAGATAGCTCCGTGCCGCGTTCACAGAATATAGTGTAAAAAGCACCCAAAAATCAAAGAAAAGTTGCCTTAAACTGCTATAAAGCACTGGACAAACCCGCAGGGATGGCCCCGAAAAAAACGGCCAGCCAAAAGAAACAAAAACTGGCGGATGTCAGAAGTTACTTCAGCGCGGCAGGATCGGGCAGCGCGGCTGAAGGAGCAGGAGGGAGAGGAGGAGGGGGCCGGAATCAAGCCCTATTGCCTGTGCGGAGATGCGACTTTGAGAGACTATAATGATGTGAAGTCCCTCTTACAGGCCGAAATAAAAGAAGTAAAGAGGGAGGTCAGTAAGCTGGGGACAAGAACAGATGACCCGGAGAACAAAGTGGACCAAACAATAAAGGTGGTAAGGAAAACAGAGAAGAGGTCGGGGGATATACAGCGGCAGATAGACGAGTTAAAGGAACGCCAGGAGGACGCGGAGAACCGCGAAAGACGAAACAACATACGCATAAGGGGGGTCTCTGAGGAGGTGGGAGACTGTGAAGAGTTCGTCGCAAGATGGCTGGAGCCCCTGCTCCCCGACTGTAATAAGGAGGCTCTGGCCATGGACCGTTGCCATAGAGCCCTCCGCTCCCGGCCGATGCAGACCAGGCAGCCCCGGGACATTATCATCCGGCTGCACTACTATACCACCAGGGAGGCATATTACACCAAACAAGGGCCCTACCAGCGGTGGAGTTCGAGAGCTGCAAAATGATGATTTTTCAAGATCTGTCGCCCGCCACTTTAACCAGGTGCCGTAACCTGCTCCCCGTTACAAAGGTCCTACGAGACCAGAACATAAGGTACAAGTGGACCTTCCCGTTTGGTCTGATGGTGGCGAGGAACGGAAGGCCCATCACAATGAGACACCCAGCAGAGGGGCCGGCGTTTTTGGCTAAACTGGGCCTGAAGGGAGCTCCAGCAAGGGAGGCAGAGGCTGAAGAGGCAATGGAGCGCGAGTGGAGTGGAGGCGCGGGCTCAGCCAAAGGAAGCAAGAAATGAGAGTCTGCCGTAAAGGCGGTTCTTACAGTTAATAAAAGTTTTTCCGTTTAAAAGTTGCCTCGCCTGGTGTGTCTTTGGACATGATGGAGCAATAAGTAAAGTAATCTGCAAACCCCCTGTAGATGGAAAAAGTAGATGTGCAGCCCTCAGTACAGCCGCAGAGAAATTCAACAGACCGGCGGGTTCGGCTGAAGTCCGGGTGCTAAAAAGATGAAAGAACTTACCTTTGCGCTTCATCTTAAATGCTGAAGGAAGATGATGGCGCCCCACTGGAACCAGCATGAGACGCAGGACCCGTAAGAGCTGAAAAGGCGGGAGGAAAGTGCGCGCTCCAGCCTCCTCGATCAGGTCCAAAATGGCGGCCACCGGAAACCGGACATCGTCATCACCAGTCGACGAGCAGAGGGGGCGCCATCTTGGATGGGGAAGGCTCACGGAGCTACGTCAGAGGGCGACGTAGGAGAAAGGAAGGACCCCAGCAGGCGGCAAAAGATTTGCCGGACATTCAACCGACTGGGGTGACGGGAGGGTGGGAGGAAGGGGAGGACGGGAAGAAGGGGAGGATGGGAAGAAGGGGAAGAGGGGGAGGAAAAGGAAGAGAAGAGGGAGGGGGTAGGGGATAGAGAGGCACTAGAGAAGAAAAAGGAATGATCAGAGGTAAACGTCGGGATGAGTATTAGGTAGAGGGTCCTGGCTAAGGAGGAGCAAGTCCAGGGGTATAGGAATCCGGGAGAGGACAACGGTTTAGGGCAGGAATATTGTATGTTGCGCACAGCAAGAAGCGGCTGTTATAGAGAGGAGGAGAACCTGAGGGGCGGAGGTGGAGCTGGAATAAAGTCAAGGATGATCTGGGAGGTTAGAGGAGAGGGGAGCGGAAGGAAGCGGGGAATGGAGGCAACACACTAGAAGAAACAGAAGAGGCTCTGAGGGACGGCTTCAATATGGTAACAGGGGGCAGGAAGCAGCAAGCATCTCGAGAGATAGTAGAGGCAAGTTGAGGTGTCAAAAGTTAAATCTTAGAAGTTATAAGGGTGCAGATAGAGTGCGGAAACGGGGTGACGGAGGAGACACATACTCCGGAGTTGGCATGAGTCTCCGGCGGGGCCATGGGTGGAGGGACCCCCTGGACCCCGGTAAAGTCCTTTGGGGGCTAAATGAGGGTCGTGGGCAGGGAGTGAGGCAACGGGGAGGAACCACTGCCACGAGAGCCCTCACCCCAAAGGTGCTGGACTTGGCTGCAGGGCGGGGAGGCCCTGTAGCTGACGACAAGTTATTATTGTTATACATGTATATGTATTCAAGTTTTGTTTTCCCTTCTGGTCTTTCCTCTTGTGTCACGCCCCGTCACACCCCACCCCTTGGGGAGATCGAGGAAGGTGTTGGAGAAGATGGAGAAGAGGAAGTCGGGAACAGAGAACCGCCTGGGAAGGGCAGGGCAACCATAGAACACACCGGTAGAGAGAGTGCACGAATAAAGCAAGATGAGTAGAGAGATCAGGTGCATATCACACAATGTCAAAGGCTTCAATAGCCCAGCTAAACGTGTTGGCCCTTAAAGATTACAAACGACATAAGGTAGATATTATTTTTCGCCAGGAGACCTAGTTCTCCACGGGCAGGTTCCCTAAATTTATAAGGACTTTAAAACAGTATACTTGGCATCAGCTACAGAGAAGAAGAGAGGGGTAGCTATAGCAATACATAATAGAATCGCGTTCCAGTTAGATAAGAAGCTGTCAGACAAAGAAGGAAGATTCCTTATTCTCGGGGGTGCATACAAGGTCAGCCACTCACGTTGGCGTCAATATACGCACCGTGTGAACTGGCATCAGAGTTCTTTTCCCTTTTTTTCCAGAAATTACATAGTGAAGCAAAGGGAAACACGATAGTAGCCGGAGACCTAAACAGGACATTAAACCCAGACTTAGACAGGTGTACAGTATCTAACCTTCCCATCAGACAGAACATACTAAACATTACGCAAGGACTACGAGACTGCCAGCTAGTAGATATATGGAGAGAGCAACACCAAAAGGTGAAAGACTTTACTTTTTTCTCCAACCCCCACAACCGCTAAAGCCGGATAGATTACTTCCTTGTACCAATAGACTGGTCCCAGTGGTCTCCCATACGGGGATACACGATATTTCGTGGTCAGACCAGTCACCAATAGAGCTGCGGTGCACTTTAAATTCACTAGACAAGCCAGGAGCAAACTGGAGGCTCAATGAGCTTTTACTAAAAATCCCGGCCATTGAGAGATAGGGGAGAAGATCAAGGAGTATTTAACGGAGAACGAGGGTAGTGTGTAGTCACACTCCACGTTGTGGGAGGCCCATAAGGCTACCCTCAGGGGAACCCTGATGTGTCTAGCTGCTAGACGCAAAAGAGAGCAAGAGCACCAGATTAAGGAGCTGCAGGATAAATTGGTATCCCTCACTGCGCTCCATAAAACCCTCAAACAGGATACTACCCTGAAAGAAATATTAGATACCAAACATCAGCTAAACTTATGATTATCCTCCCAAGCTGAAAAGAAGCTGAGCTGGACTAAACGCAGGTTTTTCGAGAATGCGAACAAGCCGGACACCCTCCTAGCTAACAAACTTAGAAACAAAGCACCAAACTTCCATATTCAATCTATTCGCATGCAGGGGAGGGGAGCTAACCTCGAATCCTAAGCAGATTGTAGAGGAATTCAAGACCTACTATGAAATGCTATATGATGGACGTAAGGTCATACACAATCAAAAAACGAGGGACAACCTGCTGGAATTCTTACAAGGGGCGAAACTGCCGACATTGAGCAGGGCGGAAGGAGAGACGTTACAAAAAGACTTCTCTTTAGAAGAGTTAACGGAAGTTGTAAAGTCCCTCAAGCCAGCCAAGGCACCAGGCCCAGGTGGCTTCTCAAACCTTTATTACAAAAAATATCTGAAAATACTAGCCCCGTATCTGTTAAAACTTTTCAATTCGATCTTATTAGGGGCCTCATTCCCTGCACAGATGCTTCAGGCGTCTATCTCCCTGATCCACAAACATGGAAAGGACCCGGCAGACTGAAAGAGCTACCGGCCCATCTCTCTGATCAATACCGACATAAAAATTTTCTCCAAACTTATAGCTAACAGAGTGGGTAATGTCCTCCCCAGATTAATTCATACAGATCAGGTTGGATTCATCGGAGGAAGGCAAGCAGCAGACAATACCAGATGAATAATAGATCTGATTGATTTGGCCCAAAAACAAAATATTCCGTCGATGGTACTAAGTCTGGATGCGGAAAAAGCCTTTGATAGGATCGATTGGCCCTATTTGAGAGAGACACAAAAAGCGTTTGGCTTTGAAGGACGCCTCTTGGGAGTCATTATGGCACTGTACGAGGGGCAGACGGCAAGGGTGTGACATCAGGGCTTCCCATCTGAACAATTTCAAATCCGCAGTGGCACGAGACAGGGTTGCCCGCTGTCCCCATTGCTGTTCGCCCTTTGTATTGAACCCTTGGCGGCGCATATGAGATTATGCCCGGATGTATTGGGAATAGCATTAAATGAGCAGACGCACAAAGTGGCGCTGTATGCGGATGATGTGATCCTGACATTATCCAACCCTCTTACCTCCCTGCCCAATGTTTTTGCAATCCTGGGGAGATTTAATCTAATTTCGGGTTTCAAAATTAATCAGGCCAATTCGGAAGCCCTCAACGTAAATTTACCAAAACCAGTAGAAAAACTAATTGGACTAAACTTTAACTTTAATTGGCAACCCTCCATGATCAAATACCTAGGGGTATATCTAACAAAAGATTACAAAGCATTATGTAAGGCCAATTATCCCAGGTAGTTCAAGACTCAGAGAGGATCTCAGGAGATGGGCGGAGTATGGCATCTCTTGGATTGGACGAATTCACAGTGTGAAAATGAATCTCCTTCCAAAGGTGTTATACCTTTTCCAAGCCCTCCCGATCCCCCTGCTGAAAGACGATATCCTCTCGCTGCAGTCTAGGATAATGAATTTTATCTGGAATAAAAAGGGCCCAAGGATAAAAAAAAGACATCTTGAGGAGGCCGACCTCGAGAGGAGGGTTGGGGGTGCCTTGCTTGTTCGCCTATTACGATGCAGCCCAGTTGAGCCAAATTATACAGTGACACGCAGATCCGGACCTTCGGAGATGGGTGGCATTGGAAAAAGAATGCTGCGCACCAATAGAGCTGCAGAATCTAATTTGGTTACCCAAAAAAAGCTGGTCCAGGTTGGGGACACCACTGCAGGCCATATCAAGCTCCTTGAGGGTATGGGAGGCAACCAAATTCAGATGTTCTCTCACAACACTAAACTCCTTGATGACTCCTATATGGGGAAACCCAAACTTTGCTCCAGGCCTGAATAGTTCTCATTTCTCAAAGTGGATTCAGTCGGGGTATTTACGACTAAAAGATCTGGAGATTAGAAAATATGTCAAAACTTTTGATCATATCAAAGAGGAAAAAAATATGCCTAACGCAGAATTCTTTAGATACCTCCAGATCAGGGCATTCTATAATAAAACTCCAATTCGGCCCAGACGAACAAATTTCGAGCAGCTGTGTTCTAGAGGGACGGACACGAGGGGACTAACCTCTAGGATGTACAGGGAAGTGATCTGCCCCAAGACAGGGGACGAACCCAGACTTAGCTATATGAGACAGTGGGAAGCGGATCTAGGGGAGACATTAGAAGACGAAGACTGGGACAGGATCCTGCAGGCAGCAGCCAAAAGCTCTACCTGTACCACGTTAAAGGAGAACGCATACAAAGTCCTGATGCGATGGTACTACACCCCAACCAAATTGTCTAAATTTGTCAGAGGCTATTCACCGCTCTGTCCCAAGCAGTGCGGTGGAAGGGCTGACTTGCGTCACATGCTGTGGTCTTGCACGAAGGTGGCCCCGATTTGGGCGGAAATTAGAGAGTGGCTGCAACGGATGATCCGCGTGGAGATCCCCCTGGACCCATGGCTGTTCCTGCTGGGCAGGCGGATCCGGGGGCTCTCGAACGCAACTCATAAATTGATTACACAATTTGCAACCGCCACCAGATGCGAGATCGCAGCATTGTGGAAGCAACCGGAAATACCAATTATACCCAAAATCAGGAACAGAATTTGGCTTGTTTGCCGGATGGAACAGTTGACAAGTATGGTTAACGACTCTGGTCCAAATTTCCTAAACATCTGGTCGTCTTGGCTGGCCCAGACAGAAATCCCGGGGGTGGACGCTACCACAATTTTGCAATGATAGCTAGAAATGTGTTCTCCGGTAACAAAATGGATCCACGACCACGTAGCGACAGTAGGAATGAGAGGCACACGGGGGCTGAGAGAGTAAGGGACACCCTTAGAAGTTGAGACATTTAATTACAGTTCCCCAACAATAAGAGGCCGCCGAGAAGGCGGAAAAGGAGAGCTGCTTCCATCCATCAACACGGTCGCCCCCCCTATCTCTCCCCCCCTCACCCAGATACCTTGAAGTCACATCCCCCTGTTAGTCCTGTCTGTCATGTTTGTCAGGTTCGTTGTATTTGTAATCAGGATTCGGTGTATACGCGGTAGCCCATGGATTTTGTTACTATGTATGTAATGTATCACCTAATAAAATCAAAGTTATATAAAATAAAAAAAAACTACCGTGAGCACAGACACACAACTAGACAATAACGCAGTTGTGAACACACACACACACAAAGCGGACGGAAGATCAGCTGTTGATCGGTGCAGTCCGGACTGTTACACCAGCACAGGTCACAGCAGTCCTGCTTTTCAACATTCCCGGTCACAATCTTGGCATCCCCAGTGTGGCTTATCTGTTTGTTTTGGTGTGTGTTCACAACTGAGTTATTGTTAGTTGTGTGTCTGTGCTCACGGTACTTTTTTTTATTACATGTATGTGTACTTGTGCTATTAGTGGTAATTACCCTTATACACATTTTATTAGTGTGTATTTTTTATGTATCAAATATTGTGCTACACTTTTTACTTACAGTTTGTTGTCTCTTTTGAGCCTCATTTATATTATTGGGGATTGTAACTAATCACCTTTAGGCTGTATAGTTTAATGGTTCTACCTTACCCCATCAGGGGGGGAGGGGGTAAGGCTAAGGCCCCGTTCCCTCCGTCAGCGCGCCCGCACTGCATGCAGGCAGTGCGCTGAGAGGCACAGACCGCTATCTGCGGTCTGTAGGGAGCTGGAGAAGGAGCGGGAGCCGGAGCAAGGGGGGCATGGTTTGAGCAGGGGGGGGGCGTGGTTTGAGCGGGGGGGGGGGGGGGGCGTGGTTTGAACGCAGGGTCCGTCCATTCGTACTCCCCTCCCCTCCTCCGGTGTGCAGGAGCCTGGAGGCCAGGCTCCCTCCTCCTGAATCAAACTGGGTTAGCCTGCAAAAAAAAAAAAAAACAGGCCGCCTCCCTACGAGCTCCTTCCCTGCTCCCCTGCTCCCCTCCTCATTGGCTCACACGTGCACCACGTGACGCATCAACGCTCCAGAACACCTTCTTCTGGTAGCGCTGGCCGGCTGACGCGTCACAGCACGTAGTGAGCCACGGAGGGAGGAGGCAGCGGGGACCATTGGATTACAGGTAAGGGGCTGGTGGAGCACGCGCACGCAGCCGCACGCACCACCGGACGCAGCGGGACCAAGCCCTAAGACTAGCTTAGATGGATCCAGCTCCGGGGGGCCTGGTCCACGGAAATGGTCCTGTGAGCAGAGCTCTGACCACTGAAGGAGATGCAAGATGTATATGTACACATACACATTGTATGTATGTATATGTATATACACACACTCACACACATATATATATATATAGTTTTAGTCACTTTTTTTACCCACCATAACCTTAATAGTGGTGGTGATTACCTACTCTTATCTCATTTGAGCAAATGTCAGCGAGCCAACCTCCCACTGATGATACCCATCAAGGTTGAAACATGTCTGTGAGTGGGTTAACTGACTTTGCATCTCCCAAGTCCTTGCTTAAAAGCTGTGTTTAAAGCAGCATGCATTGACTAAGGGTTGCTCATGTAATGTGAGCATGAGATAAAAGGTGGCACTGTGTGCTCATTTGCATGTCATTTCCCAGAATCCCTTGCTGCAGTGGAAGTGCTGTTTGCTGGGTGATAATGGTGAAAGACAGGGTTGCAGACCTGTCTAAGACATGCAAATGAATATACAGGAATATTTACAGTTGCCAACTATTATATATAATAATATATATATATATAGTACTAGATAACACATACAAACTTCACATTGTATGTGGTGTGTATAATATATATATAATTATATATTAATAAGACACACCCTACAATGTGAATAACCGATATATATTATAAGATACAGAATATAGATTAGTATTACATATAGTCTATCATAACAGATAGATATATAGAAACACAATATATATCTATACAATGTGTGTATAATACACACACACACCATCACACACACACCACCACACACACACACACACACACACACACACACACACACACACACCACACACACATTCTCTCTTTCCGTCCTCTCCTAACCGCCCCATCCATACTCACCTCCCCCCCGGCGCTCAGCTCCTTCCCTCCCACCCCGGCGCTCAGCTCCTTCCCTCCCTCCCCGGCACTCAGCTCCTTCCCTCCCTCCCCGGCGCTCAGCTCCTTCCCTCCCTCCCTCCCCCGCGCTCATCTTCCTCCCTCCTCCCCGGCGCTCAGCTCCTTCCCTCCCTCCCCGCGCTCAGCTCCTTCCCTCCCTCCCCGGCGCTCAGCTCCTTTTCCCTCCCTCTCTCCCCGCGCTCAGCTCCTTCCTTCCCTCCCCTGCCTCAGCTCCTTTCCTCCCTCCCCACGCTCAGCTCACCTCCCTCCCCGGCGCTCAGCTCACCTCCCTCCCCGGCGGGGCAACAGGCAGTGGGCAGGCAGCCTGCAGCTGCCTCGCGGCGCTCACCTCTCTCCCCGGCGCTCAGCTCACCTCCCTCCCCGGCGCTCAGCTCACCTCCCTCCCCGGCGCTCAGCTCACCTCCCTCCCCGGCGCTCAGCTCACCTCCCTCCCCGGCGGGGCGACAGGCAGCCTGCAGCTGACTCGCGGCGCTCACCTCTCTTCCCGGCGCTCAGCTCACCTCCCTCCTTGGCGCTTCAGTAAATAAAAGAGACTTTGCAGCGCGCTCAACTTGCCCGCAACGCTCCCCCGCGCGCGCGCGCGAAATAGCCAGGACACCCGGCGCTCATGCTTGGAGAGCTGGTGAGGTCGCCCGTCGCCCTCCCCGCACATCCCCCTGGTGTCGGAGGTAGGGGACAGGTGAGCGGTGGAAACCCGGAGGGGACGCCTGGGTTTGTGTTGCCAGGTCCCCCTCTTATCTCCGGACTGCGTGAGCGGGACATCTCTGTGGATGCTGCAGGGAGATTGTGAGCGGGACTCTGGTGGTCCGCCAAGGGCGTCGCCACTTTCTGCGTGCGCATGCGCAAATTGTATCTAGAGTTGCGGCGGCCATCTTTGTACACCTGGCGCAAGCGCAGTATAATGCCAGCGGCGGCCATTACACCCATAGATCCGCTGGTAATTACAATTCCCAGCAGCCTCATGGGCTGCAGACCACATGTTGTCAGGCAGCCAATAGGGCTTCTGCATTTAAAACAGGGAGGGCATTTAGGTCAGTTGGGAGCAGGGTACAGAAGAGGGAGGTAGGGTCCCAGGTGCCAGTAGCCCTGGGACTAGGCCAGCTTTCCCCTGCAGGCCCCAGTTAGTCCCGACTCACAGTAGGCACCTGCAGCTGTATAGGGAAGCCCATAGTTAGGGACCCTTTTCCCTGTGTTGTGCAATATCAGGGATACAGTGTCTGCGCCACGCGGTTACACGTAACCTGGGGTCTGGGATCAGACCACCTACGTTCAGAGACTATGGTGGGACGCTCCTGCTGGAGACCTCCCCACGTGGTGACGCGTAACCTGGGGTCTGGGATCAGACCACCTACGTTCAGAGACTATGGTGGGACGCTCCTGCTGGAGACCTCCCCACGCGGTGACGTGCACTGCTGTGCGATGCGCTTTCTGACCAGCAGGCTAAGGGAGGATTTGTTCCTGTAAAGTACACCTTGTTTGGCATAGGGTTTGGATGTCAGAGTATCAATGTGCACCCCGAATGTTAAGTGGGAGTCAAACCATAAGCCCAGGTATTTAAAACTAGTAACAGGAGTTAGGGTGGTGTTAGCGTTGGGTCTGACCTGGAGCTCAGTCACTGGAAGCTTTAAAAATGTATTCTTGGTCCCAAATACCATTGTAAGGGCTGGGACCCGCTGCGCCCGGCGGTGCGGGTGGCTGCACGGGCTTTCCCCACCAGCAGGGGAATCCTCCCGAGCCGGTCCCGGTCCCCCCTGGCTGCACAGCTCACTACACGCTGTGACGCGTCAGCCGCTACGGGATACAAGAGAATGGTGTTTCCTAGCCTCGACGCATCACGTGGTGTGGCTGTGAGCCAATGAGGAGGGGAGGCTTCGGGAGGAGAGGCTTCGGGGAGCGGGGAGGAGTGTGGAGTGAAAGCAGCGTGAGTGCCTGTCTGTGTGTATGTGTGAGTGCCTGTCTGTGTGTGCCTGAGTGCGTGAGTGCCTGTCTGTGTTTGTGTATGTGTGTGCCTGAGTGCGTGAGTGCCTGTCTGTGTTTGTGTATGTGTGTGCCTGAGTGCGTGAGTGCCTGCCTCTGTGTGTGTGTGTGTATGAGTGCCTGCGTGTGTGTGTGTGCCTGCGTGCGTGTGTATATGAGTGCCTGTGTGTGTGTGTGTTGCTTTATTTACCTTCAGCCCTCCAGCTCCAGCCCGAGCCCGTGGAGGGGGGGGTGGGGAGAGTAGCGGGTCCCTCCGCTCAAGCCACGGCCCCCCTCCCGCTCAAGCCTCCCACTCCCGCCCCGCTCATGCTCCTGCTCCCTACAGACCGCATATCGCGGTCTGTGTATGTCAGCGCCCCGCCTGTCTGCAGTGCGGGAGCGCTGACGGAGGGAGCGGGGCCTTAGCCTTACAGTCTTGTCAGTGTTTAAAAACAGTTTGTTTTGGGAAATCCAGTTTTCGAGTCTCAAAGTCAGACTGAAGTATGTGTTGAGGTCAGAGAGGCTATGGCTGTGTGTGTATAGAATTGTGTCATCTGCATACATGTGTATTGAGGCTTCCTTACAAGCTGTGGGAAGATCATTGATGAACACTGAGAAGAGTAGGGGCCCCAGAACAGAGCCTCGCGGGACACCACAGGTGATATCCAGGGGGTTTGAGTTAGAGCCTGAGATGGACACATGTTGGGATCTTCCTGATAGGTAGGACTGAAACCAGTTTAAAGCATGTTTCCCTATTCCAGAGCTCTGGAGTTTAAGCAGAATAACATGATCAACAGTATAAAAAGCCTTTGTCCCCGTACGCACGCACACACCATACTTTTCAGAGTGTTTCCCCCGATAGGCCGGCTCCACGCTCACTGCCGGGCGCGCGTCCCTAGTATAGAGCGGCTAACCACAGCAAATTATAAGTGCCGCGCGCGCACGCCGGAGCAAGCGCGCCCACTATATTACGGGCCGTAGTGTATAGTTACAGACCAAGCGGAACAAATAACGTTTCCGGGCGGCAGCCCTTCTGTCTGATCGCCCCTCAGTGTTACACAAATATAACAGGCAGACATTTATGTGACACTGACATTCGCCCCCACCCACTTAGCGCCAAAAACGCCATTAAGCAGACCCCGTTCCAGGTGTGTGGAGGTCTCAAATTAGCCGGTAAGACCTCGCGTGTCTGATTGCCGGTGCTTCCGGGTTGTGACATCACGTGTCACGGCAAGGTCTGCCCCTCATAACGAGCGTCGTTGCCACGAGACCACAGGTGCATCATGCGTGTTACCATGGCAACAAAGGACGCTAGCGCACATTTATATATACAATGTAACAGACATTTAAAAGCCCATAATGAGAAATATAAGAACTGGAACCAAACTACTAGTGAAGAAGCTGGTTAAGGGAGAAGAACTGAATAAACAATGTCATCTGCACAGGTGTGTGTGTGTATATACATACATATGTAACGGGTATTCCCCCCCCAATCGCAGATTATACTGTGGGAGCGAGCTGCAGAATGGCCGGTGTGGGGATCAAACCCACGGCCGCGGCATTCTGCAGCTTTCTTTGCATTTGTTCTGTGTTTTATAAAAGGTTATGAGGATGTAAAAGTTTAAATTGATAAACATACCATGAATCGCTCCCTAGGGTCGTCCCAATCAGCGCTGCTCCCTTCCCCCGTTACCACACGAGAACGCTGGGAAATTAAGGGATTTATCTCAGTATAGTGAAATATTAGGGACATTTTGTATGGAGCAGAATAATTAGCACGGGGAAAATAACAGGAAAATAAAGTCCATCATAAGCACAATTATTCACATATTTAATCTACATTCTTAGGCCGCGCTTATAGTGCTGGCGACGTCGCTGTCGTGGAAACTGGTAGGCGGCAAAATTTGATTTTTCAAGGACCGTCGTGTCACGTGACACATAAATTGCCAAAATCCCGCGCTGCCGCCGCCCGTAATCATAATCATTTTATTCTCTACATCACTGTGCCTCTCCTCGCTGCGCCTCTCTCCCCCTCCCCTCGCTGCGCCTCTCTCTCCCCTCCCTGCGCCTCTCTCCCCCCTCCCCTCACTGTGCACCTGTATCCCCCCTCCACTCACTGTGCCTCTCTCCTCCCTCCCCTCACTGTGCCTCTCCCCCCTCCCCT